>JAOYNN010001043.1:0-13295 GCA_025770095.1 Goniobranchus kuniei | reverse complement strand
GAGTCATTGCCTTCAGTATGGGAATAGAGTCATTGCCTTCAGTATGGGAATAGAGTCATTGCCTTCAGTATGGGAATAGAGTCATTGCCTTCAGTATGGGAATGGAGTCATTGCCTTCAGTATGGGAATAGAGTCATTGCCTTCAGTATGGGAATAGAGTCATTGCGTTCAGTATGGGAATAGAGACATTGCCTTCAGGATGCAAATTGAGTCATTGCCTTCAGTATGGGAATAGAGACATTGCCTTCAGTATGGGAATAGAGCCATTGCCTTCGGGAATAGAGACATTGCCTTCAGTATGGGAATAGAGTCATTGCCTTCAGTATGGGAATAGAGTCATTGCCTTCAGCATAGGAATAGAGTCATTGCCTTCAGTATGGGAATAGAGTCATTGCCTTCAGTATAGGAATAGAGTCATTGCCTTCAGTATGGAAATAGAGTCATTGCCTTCAGTATGGGAATAGAGTCATTGCCTTCAGTATAGGAATAGAGTCATTGCCTTCAGTACGGGAATAGAGTCGTTGCCTTCAATATGGGAATAGAGTCGTTGCCTCCAGTATGGGAATAGACTCATTGCCTTCAGTATGGGAATAGAGACATTGCCTTCAGTATAGGAATAGAGTCATTGCCTTCAGTACGGGAATAGAGTCATTGCCTTCAGTATAAGAATAGAGTCATTGCATTCAGCATAGGAATAGAGTCATTGCCTTCAGGATGGGAATAGAGACATTGCCTTCAGAATGGGAATAGAGTCATTGCCATTAATAATCATCGCATTGACATCCAATAGACTACAAGCCCCTGATGGGGTGTGGTTCTGGTCAGATCTAAAGGTCAGACATTTGCTGATTTCATCCTGTCAATCACAAAATGTGACTTTTGTTTCGTATTTCTCAGAGCCGCTGAGTGGTTGACTGGAGCCAGCGAACATTCCCCTTGCCGCTGCGAGTGGTCAAATGGGTGGAATCAATTAAGTCATAATATTGTGAAGTATTATATACAACAATAAACAATATGGTAATCACTCTTGGATTTCTTTTTCTTACTTTAGCCAAAAATTGTGACCAGATATTATTTGTGGATGGTGGTAGACGTATTTGCTCTCGCATCATGGATCCAGATCCAAGTGGACAGCTTTTGTTCAGATCTGTTGACATTTTATGGAACCTCATGGAGAATGGGGACAAAGCAGTTTTGTCCAAACAGCTGAACAATCTTACTTGCATAAGGTAAACAAGTTTTTTTTATAGTTTCAAAAGGTAAAAAAGAGCATTGTCTGTCATAGTGCATAAGGTGAAAAATTTTCATAAGTTAAATAGAGCTCTGTCTGTCAAAGTCAATTGGAAACTGTATTAGTAAATCATTACAAATGTTTAGGTCCATTGTCAAATGCAAAAAACAATAAATTTACACAACCCTCTCTGATTGATTACAGAAAGATAGAAAGGCAGATAAGCTTTTACATAGGAGATAGGTAAATCTGTTCTATCTGCTTGGTAATATCTGCTTGACATCTCTGACAGTCAACTTCGAGATGCCTTCGTGTATCAGCTTACTCAGGGCTACAGTCACTATGATCGCCAGCTACGTAATGATCTTTTGGTCATAGCAACCCTGGTAGCCTTTCAGTGTCCCAATGCACCGTTTGTGGAAACCGGATTTGCCAAGCAGCTCACCCTCTTTGCTACATTCCAAGAAGGTATGGTTTATGTCAGCTGGATCAGATATAAATTTTAAACTTTGAACTTATAATAAGATGATATGAGACAATCAAAGGCCGCTCTTTGCCAATCTGGTCACTTTATGTGTTCTGTATTCACTCTCAGGCAAAATATTCTTCTGCACATGCCTCAATTGGAAAAACCATATCTGCTTAAACAGATACTGTTCTCTTCGTTGTTGGTAGTTCAAATGTAGGAGTGAAATAAATTGAGAGAGGGAGAAGGGAGCTTTGAGGGTGTAATGTAAAATCATTGATTCTTCATCTATGTCAATTGGTAAGAAGTACACACCTTTAGGCAGATGTTTTAGTTGATTTCTCCTGAGAGTTCAAATGTAGGATTGACGTGAAATAACAGAGTTGGTGAGTCAATGGGATGGGCATGGTATAAAGTAAAATTAACCTGCCTGCAAATATCTTAATGGGTAAGAAGTGTGTACCTATAGGCAGATCTGCCTGTAGGAATGAAATGAAATTAGGAAACAGGGAGTGTATGGGCTGGGTGGGAGTAATGTAAAACCAATGAGTCTGCATGTTATCTTAGTTTGTAAGACGTCTGTAATCTAAGGCACATGTGTCTCTTGTATCCCCCTGGGAATTCAAATGTAAGAGTTGAATTAAATGAGGGGAATGTGGGTGCATGGGGTAGGAATGTAAAATTAGTGGGCTTATTTAGTGAGGCCATAAACAGTTATTTTCCCTCATTACCTGTTTATTATTGCTTCCTGGGCCCAATGAAATAAGAATAAAGTTAAAATATTTATTTTTCTTATCTTATTATGTTCATGTTTAGGTCATTAGTTTAAATTAGTACCTTTCTCAAGTTATTAATAACTAAGATGTTTTATATTCACAAATTCACAATTTTTCTTAGCATCTATCTTTCTCCACTACAACAAAAACCTAAAAAAAAATTATTTTTTTTTAAGAGATTTTGTTTTATTTTGTATTATATTTTGTCCTCCTTCCAGTAAAATCTCACAATGCTCTAGTACGGCATCTGAAACTACTGACCAACCATGAAGATTTTGAACTTCGTAAACTCCTTTTCAATATTCTTGTTGTGTTGAGCAAAGACAGCACTGTAGTGTCTGTAAGTAAAACTTCAATGACATTTCTAAACAAAGCCATACAAATTCAAACATCTGTAATAAGAGCATATCACTGCTGCAAATTTCTATCCACCTAACTCCATTTTCTTTACTTTGGAAGGAACTGAGAAAAGAACTGATACACAAATTTGATGCTTATGTTCAATTTACAAAATATGAGTGAATCAAATGTACATATATACTCTATACATCTTAGTTGTGCTAGTTTTGTTATCTTAAACTTTGCATTAAAATCATTTGACTATTTTATGTTTTAGTTTCCTCAAAAAATCATTAAAATGGACCTAAGAAGGAAGAATTTTCAGCAGAGACTTACTAGACATTGATTCCTTCATTTTGCAATTGGTTTTTTAAAGAAGGACTTATTTGAAATAATCAAACTGCCGAATAGACAAAATGGTAGGAACACCTATCTCTTAGAGCAGATTATTTGATTTTAACTGAATGTCAAAATTATTTGTTCATGTTAAAGAAAATAGCCACATAAATTATCTATTTCATCTGATTGGACAGATTCTGTCAGAAGGTCATCTTCTGTTAGCCTTGTTTTCATTTGTGAGAGCCAACGAGAAGAAATCAGGCCCCAGAGAATGGAATCCAGCTCAATTTGAGGAGCTTCAGCTACAAGCCATGGCCTCCCTCTGTACTTTATGTCCTCTTCTGTTGGAAGATTACATGACCTGTCAGGGATCAACACGCCTTCTTCTTCTCTTGGAATGGTGTGTGAGTCCAGGTAAATAAAAAGAACAATTTGTGTGTCATTTCCATGGGAGAAAATTACAGTTTTTGATCTCTGTAATTTTGCATATTTTTTGTAGACTCCATACAATACGTTTATTTTTAAGCTATTTTCTATTCGTTATATTTATATATGTGAAGGAGAGCAACTTGGTCCAATTGTGTGACATGTGTTGAGGGATGTAAAAGGTTCAGCATCTGTCCAGAGTAGTGCTAGCTTTCAGACAAAATTTGATTTTTAGATTTTTTCTGCTTTCTTATTCTGTGGTAGGGTCATGCACTAAAGATGTGAAGACAAAGTCAGTATGCCAAAAAAGAAGATGATAAGTTTAAGCAACATCTGGAAAGAAAAAACATTCCCAAAGGGTTGAAATTAAACCTCATGAAAAGTCTCATATGGCCGGTTATGATCTATGGGTGTGAAGCATGGACTTTGAAACAGCAGGATGATAAAGGATTTAAAGCAGCAGAAATGTGGCTATATCGTCGAATGTTCAGAATGAGCTGGACAGAGAAAACAAATGAAAATGTCTTTAAAGAACTTGGTACAACATTGCATATATTGTAAAAGAAATTGATAAAAGAAAACTGAGTTATGCTGGACACATAACAAGGGACAGCAAAAGAGATCTAATGGCTACAGTGTTCCAGGACAAAATTTAAAGCAGAAGAAAGAGGGGAAGACCATCTGTGACTTACATCTCTATCAAACACCACAGAGATGAATGTACATGAGTTGGTTGAAAAGAGTAGGACCAGGGTTGAATAGAGGAAAATCGTCAACAGCACTGCAGCGACCATCGACTCCTGGTGATGCTGACTAGGTACTAGGTAGGTAGGTAGGTAGTATTTGAATGCTTAGGCCTATCAGAAATGGATGCTGTGCATGTAAAAGAACCTTTGGCAGTTGAAAATTGTGGAACGGCAGGCTGAAAAGCCACATGTTTGGCAAAATTAATTCTTACCATTCCTTCTTTCCTTCCATTTCTTCTGTCACTCTGTGCTAAATCAAGAAGGGCATCCAACATAGAACCCTTTAAAGAAACCTTTGTATCTCCTATAAAGTAGTGAAGTGCTGTGGAAATCCCAAAACTTTTGGGATAAGCTGAAAGAAGAGGAAGACACTAATGGTATGATGCATGCTATGAAAGCCAAAAGTTCTACATTCAGTCCCGGCTAGAGCCAGCTTATGGATAGATTTGATGTTTGGATTTGTTGTGCTCTTCAATCCCATGGTAGGTAGGATTTAAATGGTAAATCCTATCAGATATAAACAATGAACTCAGAGGTCCTATGAGTAAATGCAGGTGTAAAAGAATTGTTGGCAGTTGAAAATCATTAGAGAGAAGTCTGAAAAGCTGCTGTCAAGGCAAATGGAATTCACAATGTAGCTAGACTGCTGTGCTTTGTTATTCTCCTCGCTCGTACTAGGTCAGGCAGTAACCGGTTATGAGTGCGTTGTTAGAGATGAACCTGTCTCAAGACTGATGGTCGTTAGTTATGGGTTCAAATATCATTCTCTTACTACCAAAGGTAATTACAATTAGCTAATGTGCACATGAAAGACATCTTTTGAATTTACTCCACTCGCAGGCCATTGAAGAAAAGACATAAAAAATCGCTTCATTATCTCCTGGCAGATGTTTGAAATGGACCTATTTTTGGTTCACATTCTTCACCTAATGCATACTTTTTAAAAATCATATTTAACTTGTTTAACATGCAGGTTTTCTAAAACGTGCATAGATGATTCATAAGACATCCATAAATGGACTTATGAGATAGAATTGAGAGAGCTCTATTACTTTTCAAGAGAGAACATAAAAAATGTAAGCATTGTGAAGCTAATAAAAATCGGCAATTTTACGTGCTCACCTAACAGTACTCACACACGAACTTAACATACATGCAAACACATCACACTATAGATGGCAAAAGATTCAGTATGAACTTAGATCATAAACCGCTTAGAACTCCACATAGAATAGGGCTTTCTCAAAGGTTTGTTGGTATCATAACAACATGTTTCTTCTCTTTCAATGAGGCTTTATGGGATAAGAATCATAGTTCACGAATTTTGCAATTACACATTAATTACAGAGATGTCGAAAAAAAAATAAAAAATTTACTCACACAATTTAAAAGCACAATTCACTAAAACTACAAACACTAGAATGTTGAAATTTCAAAGAAACCAAGGAGGGGTGTTGGATCAATGAAACTAACAATGAAATCTTGGTGCAATAATTTGGATGTAGTGAAGGGAAGAATTTATGCAATTTTCAGGCAATGCCATTGATCCGACAGTGAATACCAAGAAATGCACTTGATCACTAATGACCCCGAGCAGGTAGCCAGGCGGAGTTGATTAATGTCCTTTGGCTGGCCTCAACTAAATGGTAGTGGTTTTCAGTTAGAGTGAGCTGCCGTGAATTCCTACCTTTCTTTTTTCCTTTCTATCCTCCTTTCAAAATCAGGACTGAATACTTTAAAAGATGCTGGGACCAATATCTAGGGAGATCATTTACAACATCACTAGATGTTCTCAACCAAGATTTGAAGCTCATGAAAAACCAAATGTGTCTTAAAAATGAGGAGGACCTTTTAAAATGAGAAGCATTCCTGCAATAGAAGACCTTGGAAAAAACTCATACACAATCTGGTGGAAGCAGCTGAGGCATCCCAGCCCTTAGACAGAGATGCATAAGGTTCTTAAGATGAGATGAGATCGATTCTTAGGGTACGGCCATATGTCTAGCTGCGCTACCAGTGAACAGTGAACTTTAAAGCTTGGGTGTCCACACCACTAGCCGCATTTTTCAAGCCACTAACTCGCTACCAGCTATTTGTTTTTGTACAACGTGTTTTCACAAGACTCAATGGATTCCCACAGTGCCTTGATTTGCTTTGCCTTTCCTTGCTGCCTTGCATAGAGAAAATGCACCCAATAAAAAATATTCATGATTTCTTTAATTATTGCAGAAAACCAAATTCTACTCAGATCTTGGCTTAATTTATGGTCGCTCATTTCAAAAATGCCATCAGATTTTGATCTGATCAATCCCCATGGAGATATAGCTGTGGAAATAACTGTCTTGTTAGGCCCAGTGATGTCACTCATCCTGCCACGACATTGAACGCTTTTCAGCACTTGGGTGTTACACCATCGACGACCAAACCAAGCCTGAGCTTTGAGCAGTGGTAAATGGCAAGATGTTAACCACTACTCAAAGCTTGAAATGATAGCAAGCTAGTAGGCTTGTTGTGTGGACACTTCCATTCAGGCAAGGCAATCTTTTTACCACTGCCCACACTAATTTCACTTCTTCTCAAAGCTTGATGTGTGGATGGACCCTTAGGCATGGTTAAAGGTTGAAGCTTGTAGAGGCATGATATTTAAGCCATAGTTGACATAAGCTATTGGAGAGTGTTTGATGAACAAATGAATCTTTCAATATTGTCATCAAGCATTAGAGAATTTTTATTGTGAATGATTAATATTTCACTCTGCCAGTCAGATTATGAAGATGATCAGAGCCAAAAATAACCTAAAAAGAAGAATGAATGGGTGTCTCTAAGCTGTCTTGTCATGTCTTGTCTTGTTTGAGATGACACGGGCACTGAGGATGCTAAGAGCCCTTGGCAGTACGGCACAACAACCCCTGAAATCAAGCCACCTCTCCCTTTATAGTTGTAGTTGTAGTAGTCCTTTTGAGCTGAATTTGCTCATTAGGCTTGAGCTTATCTTGGCTTCTGTAGCATGAAATGGATGGTGCAAGACTTTATCCATCATTCTCTGAATAGGATGCTAGTTTGTTGGAGAGTAGTTTTTTAGCCAAAGCTGTACCAATTTTCACCTGGGTCAAGTGAAGCAACAGGAGTAGATTTTATTGCTTAAGGAAAAAACATGTGTGTCTGTAGTGCAAATCAAATCTCCTGCCTTTTGGTCAGCAGACCTACACTCTAAAACTGAGTTACAGTGCCCCCTCTCGCTTTAAGGGGGCTCTCAACTGTCAATCAGTTTTAATCTTTTGAAAATCTTACCAGTGATGGCTTTCTAACCTTCAGTCTCTTCACATGGAATGGCAAAGCAATGCAAAGGACTTTTTTAATCTCTCCAGTTTTTGGTCCTTTCTGAATTTTGGCACCGTGAGGAATGGCCTTGCCGGTCAGTAATTCAAAGACCTCAGAAAAGTTTTCATTTGATAGTCGCACAAACTTAACTTAGTCCTCTTCCAATATTTTGTCATCTTGTCTTCAGTGTGAGATATCTCTCTCTGTCATGGATCTCACAGTAAAGGTCTAAATTTAAAAAACAGGTAAAATAACCTCTGAACCCACCCCACCCCCACCCAACCCCCACCTCGCACACCCCCATTGCCCATCTAATCCCCCTGAACAATTAAATTCCTCACTTACTGTTAGCCTTTTGACGGAATGTAGCCTTCTTCTTGTGTTGTGGTTTGTTGTTTACATTGCAAATGTTAAAAACCCTGTTTTCATCTCAAATCCTGTTATACTGAGGATTAGAGATCGGAAGGTCTGCATTGGTGAGGGAGATGATTTAAATTTCTATTATAATTCCTCAGAGGAATTTTGTGGCCAAGGCAATAGTTTTCATGGCACTGGAGGAAGAGGGAACAAAAAGGCTCAAATGAGACATTGTCTGCGTTTGATGAGAAGCGTTGTGTCAACAGAAGATGAAGTTGTTTTGCAAGACCTAGCTGATCAAGGAGCTATCAACCAGCTCATAGGTGAGTCTCCACCCTCTTTTTCTCCCCCATCATACTGTATCTTTTTTACAAATCTGTAACTGTTTAGTCTTTCCATTTTAAAATTTAATCCTCTAGCCCTGCATTTAACTCTTTGATCCTCCTGAGTATTAGATACTCTTTCGCATTAAAGGGAAATGATCGTCATGAGGTTGAGCAGCTTGTGATCTGATTACTCAGAGACACAAGCATTATTTGGATATCTGAAGATTAAGAGTGAGAGAAAGTGTTCATCAATAATGACAGATTTGAAAAAAATAAACACAATTTTATGAAACCAAGCAGACTCGAAAGGCCTTTTTCCTTTTTTTTTCTTGCTTTTTCAAGTAACCACTGAAACAATTGATACTTATTTTTATTACTTAATTCCATGGTAAAATCCTTTAGCATCTAGTTGAAGTATTTACCTGACATTATTTGAGCCACCTTTTTTTTTCACTTCTGTCCAAAGCTTATGACTACAACTTAAGTCATTTTTATTCAAACTTTTCCTGCTTTCTTGACAAAAAGGAAATCAACACTGTTATCTTTTCTTATGACAAAGGTGGTGCATCAATAGGCACATGTAATCGTTGTTTATATAAAGAATGATGTTGAAGAGATTTTTTAACATTTGAACAGAATTATCAACATGTTTTCACTAAAGGTATATGGTGTTTAAGTTCTGCCTGTTTCAACACCACACATTCATAATACAAGCAAAATTTTAGTGCGCTCAGCTCCTATAGCTTTCTATAGTTGTCAAGTGAGATTTTGCAACTGATTATTGTCAAAATGTAAAAGCGTTGATAATGATGATTGCAAAATACACTGACCTATCAACAAGATCAATATCTATTACACTAATTTCACTTCCCTCAAAAGTATTTTACTCAAGTTGAATGTCTTAAGTTGTTTTAAATCAGTTATTAAGTTAACTTAAGACGGTCATTCACACAATCCCCTTAAACAAGTATAAAATTGATGACATTTAGAATAATCTGTATTTGTATTATCCTATGCAGTTATGAAAGTCAGTCCTCTTTTGTATCCCAAACTTTAGCTTTAGAACACACAGATTATTCTGTTTTTATTCCAATCATTGAAAGTCTCATATAAACAAATTGCTTTTGTTATCTCAAAACTCAAAGCTATCCATACCAAATGTAAGTACTGAGTGAACATTCATAACATTTATTTGCTTCCTTGGTAAATCAGTCAGGTGGTCAATTATACTTTTATTCCAGATTTAGTATTAGTAAAGATTTCAGTTGGCAGAGAAATTATTATTGTCTTTTGTTTTTCTTTTTTGGAGTCCATTTCTTCCTTTTGATTTGAGATTATTTAAATTTCCAAAATTTGTAGAAAACTCATACACATGGATTCTCCTTAAACATATTGTAATTACAATTCTATTCAGGATAAACCCTCTTCTGTTTTTTCGTTGGGTTTTTTTTAATGTATACTTTCTCACCACCTTCATATACATTGAGTCACTATCTGTTAAATCTCACATCAAGGATAGATTTCTCTTCTTCATCATCAGTTTTACCTCATTCATTCACCATGCAAAGGAAATTGCAACATTTTTAATTTTCTAACAGTATGTCTTAGCCTTAACGCTTTTTGTCATTGGATTTGATGGAACAGCTTTTGGTGATTATGTGTTTTCTCCTTAAACAGTTTTTTTCTTTTCTCTTTTGTTAACATTTTGTACTGTAGTAAGTTGCTGCAGCTTTATCGACTTATCAAACTAGATGTGAAACCTGCTTCAGGGAGTTATCAGATTGCAACTGATTTATGTCAAAATGTAAACATATAGAAAGTAGATGCTTTTTCTTTTTTATATAAAGTTTGCCTTCTTTTTTTTTTTGCGTCATTTTATTTTTCATGGCTTTTATTCAAAAGTTTAATATTGGGTTTGAAATAAGTGTATAACATTGAAGACATTGATTGTAAATTACCATGTTTAGTATTACAAAGTCATAAAGGAATTATTGATTTACCACTCAGTGGTTTCAACCAAACATATGCACTGCAGTAATGCTCACAGTCTTAACTGAGTCACTCACTGGGATGTACCGTCAGGATCATTTGATGAACGCTCAACTAATTTTAGGTGGTTTTTGTCAATAGAGACTCAAGTACTAGATATCAATTCCCTCATTTTGCTGTGACTTATTAGATTTGATTATAAAACAGAGAACTTTTTAAAACAATCAAGCATACTTAACTCAAGACACTGAGTAAGGCATTTTATCTTCTTCTTGCATACTTCAAAGTAGGTAAAAATGAGTTTGGCATTTATTGAATGAAATTGACCATAAGAAAAAGACAAAGAATAGTGACAAACTTTAACTTTTCTAATCTTGTGCCTTGTGCAATGCTCCTGTTATTTGAAAGTCAAGCAGAATTTCTATTTGTGGATTAATTTCCCTCACTTTCTGTTCTTTATCAAACCTTTTTTGTATGATCCTCATTCTCCATGTAAAACACTGTCTCCTTTAATGACTACTTATATTTTGACACAGCACTTCAGAGACATCAGTTGTGACAAGATTTTGACACATGCTTGCATCCAGTAAAGTAAACAGAAAGTCAGTATACCAGATTAGAATTTCATTTATTACCAATCATTGCCCCCAAACCACTGCCCAACAATCGTCAATGATTTCATGAGATAAAAACGGATCAGGTCAAATTATCAGAATCTTCTGAAATTGTTTTCTCTTATGCATTGCAATGTATTCATTGAATCCTGTGCCTTGTCAGCTCATAAGAACAGCAAGTAAGAGCACCAATGATCCATGTCAGATTTCATTCCAACCTATGCATTGTCTTAATTTATAACATTGATACAATCAATCATTATTGCTCTTTATTATTACAGGGGTATTGAACACAGCCTTTACACAAAAAACAGATGATAATGATGCCGTAGAGATTGAGATGCAGTCAGACATTCTTTTCATTTTATCATGTCTGTGTGACAACGATATGCACCGAAAGGTATGACTCAAGTCATTTCCAACATCAATTTGTATTTTATTATTACTTTGTATGTTACAGCTTCAAGCTTTAGTGCACATTGAATAGGAAGTACATCAATTCGAACCTTCCTACTATTACAAAAAAAGGCAGTGCTAGGAAACTGGGAGTCAAGACCTCAGTGTGGCCTGATCTCTCACGGATATCAGAAGTTAAAGGCTAAAATACCCTCCTGGGGGATCTTCTCCTCTGGAGACCTTGCGCTGTCTCATTAGGTATCAGTTTCCACAAATCACTTCCATTTTAAACTCCAAAGTTTGTGATTTTATCTTGTTATATAGAAAATAATTTCAAAACTGTTCTGATGCTGCTAAGGTTTGTAACACACATGCAGTTTTTACTGGGCTATATTTTTAAAATCCCATGTGTTACTAAACATTTGCTACATCATCTTCATCAGTGCTTTGTATACTGGCCTTGTCCACTCTTAATGTCGCTATGATAGAAATAGGGCAAATTTCTTCTTTTATTTCTACAAATTGTAAAACTTTGTTATTTCACCAACCACAAAGCAAAATACTCGATCCTTTTTACCTGATCTTTATTTATGCTACCTAATTGAAATGGACAGAGCTTGTAATCTATAAGATTGTACCCTATGAAAATGCTAGTCATTATATTCTTCTCGACTGATATCACCATGTAAGAATAAGTATGCAGTGTACTTTACCTCCACTTATCATTCGATTAACTTAACAACATTCTTTGGGATGAATATCAAAGAATATATTATATTAAATATATTACTTCCATGCTAGTAGCCTCCCCTTCTATTATAACCAAAGACTCATGCTGAGTAAGGATATTTGGAAAATTAAGAAAGAAAAATTGCAGACAAGTTTATACTTCCTTTTTTACTACAATGAATGGTTACTTGTTCAGATTGAGTCCATAATAGAATGTAAATTACAATACACACCATCCTAAAGACAAAAGATAATCATACGTACACAATACATCTTACGAATCTTCAACTACATCTTATAAAAGCCTCTTAATATTAGCCAAGTGTTACAGCAAAACAGAACATGTTGTTAAGTATTGAAGTCCCAAATGTGTGCATTTTTTCAGGAGCTGTTTGGTATCCAAGGAGTGGACATGGTAGTGCGATATCTTCGTACTGATACTCGGCTATTAAACAGTGGACTTGGTCATCACAAATTGTTGCTGGCTTCGATCGATTGTACTTGGTGAGGTCAATAATAATAATATTAATAATAATGATAATAATAATAATAATAATAATAATAATGATTATAATAATAATAATTATTATTATTATTATTGTTATAATCATAATAATAATAATAATAATAATAATAATAATAATAATAATAATCATAATAATAATAATCATAATAATAATAGCTAATGCTTATGTGATTACAGCAGCCACAAGACAGATGTCATTTATAGTTGTTTTTTTTATCTTACTTGTATTTTGATGGTTATATTTCTAAACCATTTTTATACATCTATATTTACAGAAATTAAATTTTTTGCCAAGCTGGTTTTTTTCTTCTTGTATTACAGGTGTGCCATTGTTGGCTGCTTTGTAACAGAGGACTACTTTTTGGAAAAAGAAGGTGTTTTCTTACTTTTCGATCTTCTTGAGGTAAGCATAGGTTTAGTCCTATTATCAGACTCTGGCCATATTTCTTTCTATTTTACTTTTATATATATATGAATTATTGAAATGGTCACCAAAGTCTTAACCTTTGTAAATGGTACCAGAAATCTTTGTACAGTTGTACTAGTTATATCACACAAAACAAGACATGAATACACATTTCTGAGGGTGCTAAACATTTTTGTCAAAATTATTGTCAAGACAATCGTCAAACCCCTCCTACGAACATACACACACATAAGTAAGTGTGGCGTTTTTGTGTTGGAATTATTTTTTTTTCTTTGTGGCGGGTGGGG
>JAOYNN010000932.1:0-13297 GCA_025770095.1 Goniobranchus kuniei | reverse complement strand
GAGAGAGGGGGGGGGGGTGAGTGAGAGGGAGAGAGAGAGCACGTGCAAGCATTGTATATTTAGTTGTTGTGTTTGTTGTTTATATAAGTGTGTGCATCATATTTTTAAAGTTTGACCTTGTTTGTAGAAAAAAAATACAGAAGAAGAAGCATAGAATCATGAAATATAAAAGTTATTCCCATGTAGAAAGAATGAGATCTATATAAACAAATGATAATGTTAAGCTTTTAGCACAGTTTACAAGTGTAAATTCCCTGCAGTAGACCATACTCCATATGAAGTAAAATGGTGGGGTCCTACTGCTGAGTAAAGTATTAGGAAATAATATAAAATAATAAGATTTGAAGTACTCAGCTATAAAGTAGAATAAGGTGAAGAACCAAATGTCTATCTTGAACTCCAGGCTATAGCTGTGTAGGATTTCAATTCAGCTTGTGTCATGTCCTAAGCCTGCACTCAGGTTGTAGTATATTATAAACTATTCAGTTAAATGCTGGCTAAGCATTTTCATAAATATTTTATTGTGGCCTGGAAACAAATGATATCAGAAGTTACAATCATGGAATGGGTTATGATAAAACAATGTATTTAATTGTCTAAGAACTTTTTTGATACTTTTTATTCCATTCTGAGATTAACATTCTTGAACAATGATATGCAATATTTTAAAATTCCTTCACTTCAATCACCTTTTTTTAAATCATTGAGTTAGAAAAGTTGAAGCCACGGTTCTGGGTCTTCTGAGATGGCTAGGAATGTTTTCTTGGCAACAGTCTTGTCATGAGTTCCATTTTTAATGGTCGGTTTTGATGTGCCATATGATTGGCTACCTTTTTTCTGTTCTCCTTTAATGTCCTTGACCCAGCTCTTAATGGGGTTGTCTTAATTCTTCCTTTCACAGAGTACATTTGTGTAAATTAGCCTCTTCTCATATTTCCCATCAGGAATCATTTTTCAACATCTGTTGGGAATGAAGTCGTTTTGTTTTATGTTCAACATTCTTTGGAGGCATTCTGTGTTTTGTTCTTAGTTCGACGCATATCATTTTCTTTACTCACGGATTTACTTAAATCTGAATCCTCAGGGTGACTGATAACTTTGAGTCACATGACTTTTAAAGGGAGATTATCATGTTCATACATCACGCCTTATTGTGTCATAATGTACTTCCATTTCTGCATTTGTGACTGGGACTCCAAGCACTGACAAAAACTGAAAACCGCTAACTTTCTATCTTACTTTCCCATCTGTGATAATTTTGTATTCAGGATGTCAGTTTTTGTGTTAGGGAAAAGATGAACATTTGGTGAATGTTTGTCATTTTGTGCGTTTATGAAAATCAATCTGGTTCTAAGAATGTGCCATGGCTTTCAGAGTTGATAGTTTGGAAACATTTTGTAGTCGTTTTACATACTTTTTTTTTTCACTATTTAGACATCTGGCAGACTTTTTCTGGAGTTTTGTTCATGTTTCTTTGTTTTTTGAATTTTCAAAGACTTTGGCTGGATTATATTATATGTTATTTTATGTAATTCTCATCAGCACAGTACTGACATTTTTTTGTGTGCAGGTTAGCATATAATTACCCGATGATTAAACACTGCATCATGTGTACCACTAGTGATAAATGAAAGCATGTACAATTTTTATCACTGGAATGATAAAATGGAATGTGTAAGTAGAGAGGAGATGTTTGAATTTGACTTAGTGTGCGATGATTAAAATTTGTCATGCATTGATAATTGTTTGAATTATCTAAAAGTGGCAGTAATTTGGATAAAAGTAGACTATGAATCATGTCAGGGATATTGTTGTGTTTTCTTGTCATGGATTTCAAATAGTGTCCAAATCATTTGACTTCACTAAAAAGAAAAGGTTTGTGTTGTGGGGGATGCATTTTTATTTTAAACCGAAAATCATTAAAATCTTGTCGCTAATCTTTGCTATCTTAACACAACTGTTGGCGTCCAATGAGATGTGCTTTTTAAAAGGAATGCTGTCATATCATTTACTGGATTGCCCATGGGTAGCCATCTTGGAACTACTGTATTTCTCCAAAAATCAGGAAGCCTAAACTTAGCCTATGTAATTCAAATGTACTATCAATAGTGCTAAGATTCCAGAATACCAGACTACCTCATCAAGAGAACAAACAATAAAAAAAAAGAGACATTTATACATTTGTAGCGTATTTGTTTTTGGGTGGTCTCAGATGATTTTCCAAACAATATTTTCACATCAAGAAGACATCCTTTTTTCATCACCATCTCTTGTTCTCTGCCAGCCTTCGACGTTTTATGTTTTTTAAAACAGCAGCTGTTTTTATTGCAATAGCATCATAATATTACCAGCCTGACTTTAATGAAAGTGAGTGAATCAGATTTCCTAGCAGGTACCTCTCTTTATATATTTTGAGATTCAGAACAGCATTCAGCTATTCAGCACAATGTCTAAACCTTTGTCATTTTAGAATTTTGAAGAAATTTGTCATCATAGCTTGATTTTCATGAATTTATAAAGGAAACTTAAAAACAAAAGCCCTAAAAGATAACTTCAATATAATTTTTGATCCATAAGTTCGCAATGATGATAAGATGGATCATTATTGTTAAAATTGCAATGTTTGCGAATTAGTATGAAGAATTCATGAAAATTAAAATTAATCAAAATTAATTTATGCAAATGGAACGTTGCTATGACTGCATTTATCTATTTCACTGCTTCACATTTATACTATTAAAGGTGAATATCTATATTTTATGCTTGGCACAACTTTCAGCCGTCTCGATTGAAAGAGCTGAAAAAGTGACATTATTCTGTTTTTAACTTGTGGTATTCAATACAGCTGTTTACGTGACTGTTTCTCAGTGAAGCCTTGCTTCAAACGTCTGGAGAAATTTATTTAAAAAAAAAAAGACCTTCCTGCCCCCAAAATTAATAATTAGGAACATTATTTACATACATATATATATATATTTATGTCTTGATTCATTTTTCCTTTTTAACAAAAAAAACCTCTTCAAATTATCTTTTCTATACTCTTTTTGTTTGTGTTTTCATAAGGGGTATTTTTTAGAAACCATGGCAAGTAGTGAAAATACGAAGTAAAACTTATCTCTAATGTTTATGCACTTATGATGCACATTCTTAACTTTCTGTAAGTTTGTTTTCAAATTCACCTTCCAGTTAATGTTTTTGTCAAATCCCCTGTCCCATATTGAATACATGTATTACCAAACTAAAACTAAGGGTTGCATTAAGCTGTAACACAGCTAGTCAATCAGATTTTTTAGTTGCTGGACAATTTTAGATAAAAGTTAGAATGAAATATTGATATATTAATATGAGGCTGTTTGCTTGAAGTTTGAATGCTTTTTCCAGAATATTCTTCATATATATTTCTTATGTAGAAATTATTGGGAAATGTTGAAAAAGCCAGTCATGAGTGGCTCAGAGAAATTACAATTTTTTAAAACAAAGGTTTTCTTCTTTTGTTGGTTTAGATTTCTTTGGGTAGAATCTTCATTCGTGTGTTTGTTCAGTGCCATTAACACACCATCTCTTTATATCTGTAACACACCATCTCTTTATATCTGTGAGTTACAGTGGAAAAAAGGATATTATTTGAAAACATGAAATTACATCCATACATAAATGAGTCATTAATTAGCCCTTTTTGGAAATGTAGTTTTGTGCACATGAATGTTTTACAATGGCTATTACAGATAGTGAGAGATCTACACTGGTCCTTTCAATGATCTTTCATCGCAACTTCAAAGAAGTTTGTGGAGTCAAGGTTTTGGATTTGTAACCATGGGATTCCTAGTTCAAGCGTCGTGGCGATGTTTAGCCCTTGGGAAAGACTACATCCATTTCCTTACCCTACTCAGGTGTTATTGAGGTACCCAACCATAGACAGAGAAGGATCTTGTCAGTATGCTAGAGCAAGTGTGCCTGTGAAATGGCTGCATCTCTGTTTACTCCACATTGAGTTGAGAAGGTATTTGGTTTGAAAAGGCCTGTCGGGGAACACTTGTATAGCGCTTTGAGCATATTTTGTTGATTTAGTGCTTATAAAAATAAAAGCTCAGAAGCCCAGATTTTTAAAAGTACTAAAATGACCCTCTGACTGTCACCACTTCTGTTCCAATTACTACTCAGGATCAGATTTGTCAATTGTCTATAAATGAAGGATTTTTTAACTGTCCAGTTTCCCAAAAGGTACATTTTTCAAAATGGTCCAGTTTCCCAAAAGGTCCAGTTTCCCAAAAGTGCATATTATCCAACTCAAGTGAATGAACCGAAAAGTTTAATAAGCCAACAGTTTACCATAAAAATTGATTTATTTCATTGTTTTTGAGAGTGAGAGACACATAAAGAGATAGAGATAGAGAGAGGGAGTGAGACAGAGAGAAATATTCACAACCATTAGCTTGTCTGAGCACATGGATAAAGAAAACATTCAATGGATATGAAACATGGAGATATAAGACAGTATTTACATGCCAAGCGAATGACTGGTGACAGTCAATGGGGGTACAAGCACAATACAATTGAGAAAATTGACTAGAAACAAAAGAAAAGAGAGAGAATGAATGAATGACTAGATCTAGAAGTAAGACGATATAAATGGAAGATTGGCAAATTAAATGATTTGTCCAAATTGCACTCACAAACATCACGGTTGAGACCAGGAGTATTGGCCAGCTCTCCTTCAAAAGAAATCATTAAAATCATAATAATTCATTGAATAATACTGAAAGAAAGAAAGAATGAATGAGAAATGGACAGAAACTGAAGACTATGCTTTATACCAAATTTGGTCAGGAAACCAACAAAATTAGAACATATTTATGAACAATCTTAACACTTCACATTCAAGGAATTTATGAATGTAATACTTGTAATCTTTAACAGAAAACATGCGGACAGCAAGCATTTCTTATTCAGGGTGTCCCAGGAAAAAGTGTACGATTGAATCTGACTGGTAAATTCTTAGCTGTAGGTCAAAATGCAAACAGTTTGCACTATGTTTAACAAAAAGAAACACATTTTTGTGTTATTGAACACTATAAGAAAGAAAGAACAACGTTAGACTCATATCATCTGCTAGTTTTGACTCTTTACAAATGCAAGCATGTAATTTTTGAAAGTTCATTTTGGAGATTGTCTTCTGTCAAGAAACTCAAACTTTCGCCGGACCTCACATTGGCCTGATTTTAAGCTCCTTCTGTCAAGAAACTCAAACTTTCGCCAGACCTCACATTGGCCTGATTTTAAGCTCCTTCTGTCAAGAAACTCAAACTTTCGCCGGACCTCACATTGGCCTGATTTTAAGCTCTGCGATTACTTTCTATGGGGCTATCTTAATGATCAAGTCTACGTCATTCCATTGTAAAAATTCTTACTGAACTGTAACAGAATATCAAGAGACAATTATGCAAATACGTTAAAACTTCAATCATCAGCTAAGGTGTTCTCAAAAATGGCGGCTGATCGACGGAACAAATGATCTATTATTAGGTACCAAAAAACACTTTTTTGTCTTTTCTCTTTAAATTGGTATATAAGTAAAGTTAGTCCCAGGGGAATTAGGGGTAGAGCCCTAATTGTACTAGGCATGTGGCATAATGTGGAAGTCTGCCATTGCTTTCTATGCCGACTTTACTTTCACCAAGTCTAGAAAGATCTAGCTATCTTTTTATACTGCTGGGTGAACAGGGGGCTCTGAAAAAAATCCCCTGCCCAGCTGGGTTTGAACTCAGGTCACCTCGCATGGCAGTCAACCGCTCTACCAACTGAGCTACCGGGCCACCCTAAATTGGTATATAGATTATCTTATTTGATGGACAGACTAGTTCTCATGTTATTAACATGTCATTGTACACTTTTTTGGGACACCCTGTATTGTATGTCATGGGGAAGAAAGCTTTCTTATAGCATCCAAGCACACAAACTTTGAAGGATCTCTTGAAAGACACATTTTAAAGGATCTACAGAAATTCAGTACTTTGGGAAAAAGGTAAATGATTTCAATTACCTTAAAACCAAACTACAGAATTTGAGATGCCCTGTCAGGCTGTCATCCAATGTATGGGCTGACAAAAGAAAACGTTTACTGTCTGAATATCCAATATCCTTTAATCAAGTCCTAACATAAATTTGATTTTATGATGGCAAAATATTTGAACCGCCCCAAAAGTTTGGTAAAGGAAAGGTAATTGTTGAAGCTAATCAAGTGAGATTTAGATTTTTGGTGGATACAAAAAATTTGGCACTGAGACAGCCACAAGGCCATTCGTGGGCTTGGATGGCAATGACACACTATGGTTCTCTGTGTTTGATGCAGACATTTTTTGTTTTATCTTATTTACATCTAGTGTATGAATATTCCAACATAATTTGTGTTAAAAAAGATTTGGTGACATTTTCCTTCAAGATTCAATATTGACACCTACGATTCGATGCATTTACAGGTAAGAGAAATTACGAAGGAAATTTTTTATGAGAAAATAAAAGCTGTCATTCACTGCACTTAGAAAATGCATTTGAATATAGATAAAAATTACTGATTAAGGAAGCAAAATTGGAAATATGCTTGTATGATGATTAAATTTTAGACAAGGAAATGAGAGATAACCAAAATTTAACGTATGAGAAATAAATAACTAAACAAATCCCATAAAACAGTACATGTACTTATCTGGAAGAAGTGAAGAGATCTACATATCAATCAATTAAACATCCAGGCTTGAACTTAGCAATTAATTAATTATTATTTATAAACCCACATAGTAGTATAGAAAGGTAATTATAAACGACGACAGATGGAATTCGTGGCTGAATGAAATCAATCGAGGCGACTTATTGAACACTGCCATGTTTGATCATCAAAATCTCTTGTCAAACAACTTATATAAAGTTTTCAAGCCTTTCTGTTTTCATATCAAATTTCTGACAAGTTTTTTTTTTCTCTATACATAACTCTGTAAGCATTGGGTCAGTGTACAAGTTCATGAAACAAGGTTCAGACCTCCATTATAAAAAATATAACAAGAGAAAAAAACAAAGAAACAAACTTCTTCATTAAATTCTTGTTATGCTCCACCTTCAAGTACCATTTCACGATAATAAAAGTAAAGTAAAGTTAGTCCCGAACCCATGACTGAGTATAGGGGAATTAGGGGTAGAGCCCTAATCATACTAGGCGTACGGCATAATGTGGTAGTTTGCCATTGCTTTCCACTTTACTTCCGCCAAAGCTAGAAAGACCTAGCTACCCATTAATACTGCTGGGTGAAGAGGAGGCTCCGAAAAAAACCACTGCCCAGCTGGAGACCGAACTTGGGCCACCTTGCATGGCAGTCAGCCGCTCTACCAGCTGAGCTACTGGGCCACCGAGTCACGATAATACTGAGCAAAAATATAAGAAAAGCAAAAGCTAGGTCCTGGTATTTTCTTGATGTAACTAAATCCTTTGAAGGCAGACACATCACACTTCAAACAATCTTACTTCTTGTAAGTTATTTATATTTAGTAGCCATTAGAGACAAAATCTCATTTTTTTAAAGACTTTACAAAAGCAAAATAAGACGAAACCTACCATATCAATTCTGTCACCACAAAGTCAGTAGAACAAACAAGATAAATGTAGGTCCCAAATGGAACAGCCAAAGAAAAGAGCACTGTAAACGTTTATCTCTTTCTGATAGCAAAATATTCATACATATCAAATTACAGCATTAAATAAATATACATTATATTGTATTGTATTGTATCACCTTTTAAAGTAGCATCGTATTAGCATGAATGAATTAAACACATCAGACAAGATTTATACAGATTTTAATCCTGTAATTTAAACCAGGAATGTCTTAAAATTATTCTGAATCCCTCTCTTCCCTTCTCCCCATCTCCTCTCCCCACCCCCACCCCCTTCCAGACACACACACACACACACACAAAGAAAAAATTATAAAAGCAGAAAAAGAAAAATTCAGTTCTAAGAACTATTCATTACACCCTTTTGCCATGACACGGTTTAAAATTTTGGATAAAAAACTTTTAAAATTCTTCTTATAAAGACAACCATAATATTGGTTCAAGTTAGAGATTTTACAGCAAGCCAGTATCATTCTCTATATAAAATATTCTAGTTTCAATAGTGTGTTTTAAACTGTCCTCTATATAAACCAATTTGGCAGTATTAAAAAAAGTTACCATAACCACACATTTAGTACTTTGTGTGGGCATAAGAAGCTTGGTTGTTGGTATGGTATAATTTGTGATACGTATAAAATTTTATAAGCATATTTGGTATATGATATATAATATATGACATCATAGGCCTATTTTTTTACATGAGCTATGTAATGTTGGTATGGTATAAAATATTATACGAAATTATATTAGCTTGTTCCATATGGTATAATGTTTATGATATTATGTCATATAGTATTAGGTAGGTTGGTATGACATATTATTTATTGGGTATTCCACCATATTGCCGTGATTTGGCTATGGTAGCAAGGGAGTTCAAGCTAAAAGCACTGTTTTGCCACAGAATAAAAAATTAACATAAATTAACATAAAGATATAAATAAATCATGTACATCAGTTTACGACTCCGTTTGTCCCTTTGAATAACACATCTGACAAAATGTATAAAATGAACGTACAAGATTGACAAAGAGCAAAATAATTTCATCAAAAGTCTATGGAGAGTAAAATAATTTCATCAAAAAAGTCTATGAAGAGAAAATTCATTTCACCAAAAGTCTACGAAGAGAAAAGTCATTTCATCAAAAGTCTATGTACATTACCCTTGTCAGAGAACTGAAGAAAAAATCCACAACAAATTTCAATTTTCTTCTGCAAATGAAAACACATTGTGTTCTTCTCATATATCTTTTTGGTCAAATTCAATACATAGATCACTAGATTCCTGTCAGCTAACAAGAAATCCACTCCAATGCTGATTTATTTTAGTTCACAGTGGTAAAAGAGGAACAAAAGAATTAAAAGAAAATAAAACCAAGGAAAAACTGATTATGTACATTATTCAAGGGAGACATCAAACAGACATTGATTTCATATCAAACCAAAAACATTGATTTCATATCAAACCAAAAACATTGACTTCATATCAAACCTAAAACATTGATTTCATTTCAAACAAAAGATTTATTGGATATGCCTGAGATGCAAAGGACACTTTTCCAGGATAGAAATCTTTGACAAAATTCCTTTCCACAATACGATGCTTCTACTACAGTAAGAATTTGGGTCATTCTGTGCAAAAGGTAGCTTTTTGTGTTTGAAGGTCTAAATTAACCAAAACAATTGTTAAGTTCCAAAGGATTAGTACAATTCGTCCGTCATCTCACGAAATGTCGTATCAGCAATATAGAGTTATTTATGGCATGCTGTTCAGTGTGGTGAGATCTACCATCACTCAAACCACCACAGCGCTGTTCCTAATCGTATTCGCCTTCTGGGATAGCCACATTTGCTCGCGAGAACAAAAATGAAAGTAGCCAAAACTTTAAACGTTTCTCACCTAAAATGGCAATTTTGCAGATATGACACTTCATGGAGATGACCAACAAATTGTAATCTCTTTAAAAAAATGCATCCAATTTCTGCATCATTTTCCTTTGCACCTCTAGCATAGCATATTATCATGGGTAGAGGAATGATTGACATGGATTTCATTCTATTGATGTGCTGCTCTAGTCTCCGTCAAGCCTGAGCGTTCAGAAATGTGAAATGTTGCTTTTGTCTGAAGTAAAAAAAACCCAACAATAGTTAAAGAAAGAAGTGAGAGAGTAAGAGAAGGAAAGAAAATTAGTTCAGAGGCTTTCTTCCCAATTGCAATCCAAAGCCTTAGACTATAGGATTTGAACCCGGCTACAAATAGTAATGTACATGTTCTTCTTGAGCTTGAAATGTTGCCACCTGTCAACAACTTTCAGATCTGGACTTATTGTTCTAATTTAGTCACTTTCCTTTTAATTCACCCTGCCTTCCTCCCTTGCTACTTTTACTTTTAACTTTTAGGTAAGGGAATATAAATTTAAAAATTAAACGTCATTGACTGCTTGAAGACTTTAGACACTTTTCAAAAAATGCATCGCAAGCCACACTGCAAAAGAAAAATACATGGAGGATGACAACTCAATAATTGTAGACGCACAATGAAAGTAGAAGTCTCACTGACTCACCTGGTGCATGTATAAAATGTAGAGAGGGAGATGAAAAAAAGCCCAGGAAACGTTAATGCGCTGATAAAATTGTAAAGATTATGCTTACGATTTCTTCTTACAGAATGTACATGTTGTAATGGCCCATATATGTAATTTCGCCGTTCTTGTTCTATCCCAGAATTCCAGATACTAGAAGTAGAAGTGGCCTTCGTGTCGATCTTTACCGAAATCTCAAGTTGGCCTACATAATTATTATGACTGCTTTCGATATCTTGTAAAATTTCTTAATAATAAAAACAGATAAAGATAAAGATTGCATTTATATAGCGCTTTCCATCATTGTATGGACAATCTCAAAGCGCTTTACAATACTTTATCCCCTAGCAGGCATACCCCCTGGAGCTTATACATTAAAGTGTAGCACATTCTGAGCAACAATACCGGCCTATTGCTAGGTATTCATCTAACGCCTGAGTCAAGTGAAGCAATTAGGGTAAACTTTCTTGCTTAAGGAAAAACCCCACAGGAAGTAGCTGTCGGGAATCGAACCCAGGACTTCCAGATCCCAAGTCAGTGCCTTAACAATTGAGCCATCTAAGGCCCCTGAGAGAAAAATGCTTTTAATCTTGAGTGACATATTCCAACCAGAATTAGATGAACTGGGTCACAAATACAAGAAAAGCATCACCCTTTAAATCTAACTATTCTTCCTTTTCTGCTTTCAGAGTTTCCTTCTGATGGCCAACATTACAGACTCATCACCTCCTTGAACTTGGGGGAACAGATGGCTCAATGGTAAAGGCGTCGGTTTGGAATTGGGAGGTCCTGGGTCCAATTCCCAACAGTGACTACTTGTGGTTTTTCTAAAGCAAGAAATTTACCCTAATTGCTTCACTCGACTCAGGTGTTAAATGAGTACCAAGCAATAGGCTGGTATTGTTGTGCAAAATAAGCTGCACTTTACTGTATACTCCCCAGGGGGTATGTCTGCTAGCTGATAAAGTATTGTAAAGCGCTTTTCAGACTGTTCATAGAATGTTGGAAAGCACTATATAAATGCAATCTTTATCTTTATCTTTAACTTTCTATCTTTTTTTTGTTGTTTTCTGATCAAGATGTGAGGAAATAGAATGAAGAGGATTTCTGAGACAAGAAGACAAAGACAAAAGCAGCATTGGCGTAAAAGGATTTGAAATTTACACGTTAACAACGGGGAGATTCAGTGTAACAATGGTCAGTTCAGCAACATATGGGATCACAATCACATGCCTAACAAGCAAACCACCGTATAAGGAATCATTTGATAAAACATTTTATATATATATTTATATACCGGTATAAAATGCAATATACAAGTCTTACGTCAAACACTGCAGTTGAAAAGCAATTTTGTTTCTTTCTATTTGGCAGTGGCAGCTTTAGGCTGGAGTATGGTAAAAGGATTGAAAAACATTCTGAGAGTACCCCTTGAAAACAATTATAAAAGAGAATAAATACATTACAAAGCACAACACATATATAAATATACAGACATTTTATGGGTACAAATAACTTTAGTTTCATAGGAATTTGATTGTATCTTAAACATTTTTTGCGGCTCTTTTCATAAGGACTTTCACTGTTCTTTTATTATTCAAGGTGTGACTAGTAACACGTAGTACCTATAACATATTGCAGGCTACCTACATCTGTCCGAAATTTACTTTATGAGCTGATAGCAGTGATTTCAGATTTTTTAAAATAGGGGATCAGGAGTAATGGTATAACCAAATTACTGGTTATCAGCATATGTCAGAAAATAAAAGTGACTGAAAAACTTCATTTTTCTCAATGTTAGATATCTAAATAATAATAATAATAATAATAATAATAATAATAATAATAATAATAATAATAATAATAATAATACTTGTAATGTGCAATAACTACGACAAATTAGGACTTTTTGTGTTTTTTTTTCAAACCATTCACAGACTTTTACATGGGTATAATTGAGAGCCTTTGGGATTAGCCAATATTTCAATATAATGAATATAAAAGCACAGCAGACCAGACATTCAAATTATCTATTACTCTAGTTGTGATGAAGCCGCCATTTTTCCAGGGAAGAGAGATGTAAATGGCGTTCCTGATATAACCGAATGCTCTAGCATGACTGTATCTCAGAGCACCAAAACTGGACATTTAAAAGCAAAAGATTTCGAGATCAAATTCCAGTATTTGGAAGATTTGGTAAGGAAAACTGAATTTAAATCAATGACATGACAAAAGTTAGGATGAGAAGGACATGACAGAAATGAATATTATGACCAGAGCTAGGACATGTCACCGATTGGGAAAAGTTTGTTTTGTTTCAGATGATAAACTGACATCACATACATGGAAGATACTGCTTTTAAAGAGAAGAAATTAAACAAAATCATAGTTACAGAGAGTAGAGGTAAATAACAGAAACAGGGGCCTCTTTCCTTCCAATTCAATTAGACAAGAATCAGAGGAAATGCTACTCTTATTGTAAGTTAGCTTCAAATTACCTTTCATCCAAAAATGTGTCCATTCCAATATTTTCATTACTGCTTGGAAAAAAAGTTCCAATCAAAAGAGGAAAAGTATCTCCCTTCAATAACTACAATGGCAGTCTGAGAATGTTTGCCAAATCATAAATAGTAAAGAAGAAAAAAGATTCAGAAAGATGGTAAAATTTTCCTGAGACGCTGCATTCAAAACAACATGAAAAAGTTCAATGATATTTATTGATGTCTTAGAATAATGTTCACTTCTGAGAATGACTTTTTACCTTTTAGAATGGCGTTCATTTCTTACAACAGCATTCATTTCTTTGAATGATGTCTACATGAAATGATGTGGAAAAACAAAGCTTAGTCATCATCACATTTAGCAAGAGGTAACATAAAGTGGGTAACATTCAAACATTAGGTCAAAGTTCAATTCAAAGTACTGGAAGGAAATCAAATGCCTAGATTTTCCCCTAAAAAGCAAATACCCCCTCCCCCAAACAAAAACAAAAATAACCCCCCTCCACCCCCCAAAAAAACTAAACAAACAACAACACCCCCCCTAAAAAAAACAAC
>JAOYNN010000821.1:0-13302 GCA_025770095.1 Goniobranchus kuniei | reverse complement strand
GATAATTGTAGCACAATATTGTTCATTGTATCGTTGTGGCACACAATAAAGAAAATGTTCGTGGGTTAGCGTGGTAGAGGATAAGTACCCATATGTTGTCTAGACAGGCATTCGTTGAAATTCTCGTCCCTCCGCCACAGTAACAATCTAAATATAATGAAACTTAGATCATCTGGAGGAGGGGTAGGTTGCTGGATGGAACCAACACAATAAGAATAAAGTGTGATTACATGATTCTTCGTCAATTTTCTTTAGAAATTTCTCTGAGCCATTTACATCCCTGTTATTGTCTAAACATTTCTTTGAGGTGATCTGGCATGGTTTGTGTGGGCACTGATAATTTTCTTCTTTTCTCCCATCTTTTCTATTGTTTTCAGCTTGAAGGCAGTAACAGGCACAAACATTATGGCTGTTTTAGCAAAAGAGCACAATAAACATGTAAGTGTGAATGCTTTCAATCTATAAATTGAAGAATTATAAGGCATTCTGTTAGGCAGATCCATATACCAAATTTGTATATGGAACCACAATTGTAATTAGATCAACATCACCAAAACTGTATACGATTGCATACCAGTAGATTTCCATTTTTTTTTAAACTCAACACCGCTACTAATATTGTATTATCAAGCAGAAATTATGAGGCCTAATGTGCTTATGTTCATTTCATATCCTTCCATTCTTGTACTAAGCATTAACCACCATCATTGTAAATGAAATGTGTCATATATTGGCAAAAGTGCTTGTGATGGCACTTACCTGAAGATATCAAAAATGCATGGGATAGAACTGATTGGAGACAAAATACCTATTATGGTGATCCTTAATGGGATATGCTGAATGACGAAGAGGATGGCAAAAGAAAAAAAGAAGGGAACAAAAGCTGTTGTTTTATTTTAAAACCTGTTTGTCAGGTGACAGAATCATTAACTTCCAGATCATGAAATGGCTTTTTATTTTAATCAGTGTCTGTCACTTTGTGGAATGATGAGAGTCATAGTTTAAAATCCCTCGAGATTATTTCCAACTTATTCCATGTGATTTCATTTGTATTCATATCCCTTTCCACTTCTCTTCTCGTGTTGTCGGCCTCACAAAAGCAACCATATGGGATCAGGCTTTGTAGTATATTTGCCTTATATGCATGGATTTACTTTGTAATAAATTATGTGTAACAAAAATCTAGATTTAATAGTATGTGAATCATTTTTGCAATATTTTTTCTTACTCCAGGTGATTGTGTGTTCCAGCTTGTACAAGTTGTCTCCTTTCTTCCACAGTACTCCCAAGCATGTATGATTCTTTAATTTTCTTTTTTTGTTCTATGTTAACGTGTCATCTCAAATTACAGAATGAATCACAAAGTATACTGAGTTAAATGACTCACGGGATAATTGGATCTTTTTTTTATGATTGGTATATACGATTAAAAGTTGGAAAATGATCAAATTGGGACACCATTCTTTTTATGAATTCTTGGAAAGGTTATCATTTTTTTTTTATTAAATTGCTGTAGTTAATATTGACATTCAATGTCTAAGCATGTTTAATACAGGGATGGTAGAGTTCGGAAATTTTCTATTTTCCGAAAATTTCATTGTCTGAGGTTTGTCGAAAATGTAACCAGTCAGATATTGAACTTAGGCCGAAAATTTGATCGAAAAATGGGAAAATAAATTTTCGGTGGGGAATTTGGCCAGAAGAAAAACATAATTTGGCAGAAATAATGGACCCGAATATCAGTATCGAGGGTTTTTTTACCACTCTGGTTGTCGAAGTTGGACCCATTAGTACTTGCGGTAAATATGAAGGTATTCGATACTCCAATATAACCGCAAGCCTATACAGTGAAGACTTCATATACAACTACAACCCATACTGTTTTCTGTTAGGCAAGACTGGAAGTTCGAAGTGCACGGCAAGTAGAAAATATTGCTTGGTGAGCGGAACGTTCCATAGCAAGCAGTTTTACTTTCCTCCTTTTTCAAAGTGCTGTAGAGGTGGCTGCCATTGCTATTTTTCAGACAAAGGAATGAAGCCGTTTTACCCTTTAATACCATCCACAAAGTGTAAAATTACACTTGCTTGTTTGAGGGGTCAGCTTGCCATTGCCTAGCACTTCCCGCTTATATCACGCTTGCGATTGTAAAACGCTTTGCACAAGGAAGGGTGCATGAGGCGAAACTCGTATCCACAAACGTCTTTTTAAAAAAAAAATTAAACAGGTAGATCTGAACCTGAGCTAGACCTGCAAAGAAATACTACAATAATTTTGCAATTTTATGAGTATGATACAGCCTACTGCAGCACAACAGCCCCCTTTGTTTTCTTGACTTCATGATTTCATGGCATGCGAACGATATATCGAGAATCTAGATCTAAATATAGATTAAGCCTAAGTACATCGATGATGTAGTAAAAAAACCCAAAAAGCAACAAAAACAAAACAAAAAACTCGATATGGCTAGACTTCTAGATCAAGAAAAATAATCTAGAACTAGAGTCTAGACTGAAGAATAAATTCAAGTGGTTGTAATACCTCTCTGAAATGGGTGGTTATCTTCTCTCACTTTATTTGAAAAAAGAAAGACCTGCGTTTTATATTCTCCCAGCATGTGTCATGCACCTTTTGTATACATTGAGGATACATTCTCTGAAATTTGTTTCTTAACCCTTTAGATCTTGATGTAGTCTGTTTAGATCTGGATTCTCTAGACAACTAGAGATACAGAGAGCTATTCCTATCAGTGGGCGAGTCCCGAATAAATATTTCTATTTTCTTACTTTGTTTTCTTTTTTTCTTCTTAGTCTAGACTTACAGTTGAGGCCTTTCATACTTTCTAGATATTTATGATTATATTATTATAGTTATAGTAATAATAATAATATAATAATAATTATTATTATTATTATTATACTTCTGAGAGATTAGTTTAAAAAATAGCTTCGCCGCACGTGCCATTCAGGTAAATTTTAATGTTTCATGCTGATTTTCAGAAAATTTTACAATTGGCTGCAGCCATCCCTGTATACTATTAGAGTGAGAAACGTATTTTGTTCTCTCACTGCCTATATTGTGTGTATATATCAGGTGAGTAAAAAAAACAACATTGCCTGTACTTTAGCACTACATAAATCTAAAACTAAAGTATGTATTGCATTGAAATGTAGCATGCTGAATGGAAAATTATCATTGCATAAGCCTATAAAGTCGCTACATTTTAATATCAAAAGCAAGAGCCTATCAAGAGTTATTGCATCACATCTCAAAGGTAAAATTCAAGATGCATATTCTGTGACTGGGCTGTCTCCTCAGCCCGATATTGCATTTTTTGACACAACAAAGCTAAATCGCAATATCTTTCTTTTAAAGTTATGCATTAAAATGAAATTGTAATATCATATCCAATATATGTTGTAGTTGAATGTGACGAAACTTCAGGTTTGTTGACCACTTATTTTTCCCCCAGTAGCGTCTCAAAGTACAGGCATTTTTTTTTTTATTCACCAAATATATATAATATATAGGACCTTGGTTTAGACTATGCCTAACATCTGTGTTAAGTTTCTTGAATGTCTGTAAAATATGTGTATCTCCCTAATGCCTCTAAACACGGCATGTTTAGGTGTTTTTTTTGTGCTCAGCCTACATGTACTCATACATGTACTTTACTATTTTTGACAAAATAGAGTAAAAGAGAAAATTTTTCATGACAAGTTTTTAATCTTTGGAACATTTTCTTTACTTTTCTTTCTATTTTTCTTGAACTTATATAAATCATCTCTATATTAAGTCCTAAGGAATAGCTTTGAGTAAAGACGATTTTAAAGGCGGCCAATTTAACTAAAACTGCTTCATATTCTACATAGAGTTGGGCACTAATTATTCCTGAGATTATGATAATTGAATACTTTATTTATGACTAATTAGCTTATTTCCTCTTTTTTGATTTTCACAAAATGTCCCACACTCATGTATCTTTATTGATCAACCATAATTTTTTTTTTTTACTTCAATGATCAAGATATCATTCTTCTTATTTCAAAAAGCTCTATCAGGCTTATGTGATTGGTTTTGGATCTCATGAATATAATATGCAAAACACTTTGTCATAATGTAATGTAATAAATGTATCTTTGAATGAGGTACACCAAATCTTTACGTTAAGAGTGGGTTTTTTTAAATTTTTACTCTGGATATATGCAAGGGTTAAATATTAAGTTTACCTTTCAATGTTTGGTTGAATGTGCATGTGTTTTTGTGTGTGCAATTTTTAGGACAAGTAGGGTGCATATTTTTTTACATATTTTGCTCTTGTTTACATGCATATTTCCTTAATCTTGATGCATATTTCTCAATTTTAAAATGCATAAAATCGCTGGGCCAGCTATGTGGAGACATTTTGTAAAGTTTGCGAACATGACATTTTTAGGGGTGTGAGTCTAGGATACAAAGGAGAGAGTGAACACACCAAAACAGACTCATGCCTCACTTATGGCTTACAATGCACTATGTACTTGTTTGTAGATATTGCAATACCAGATCTTAACATTAGTGTCTCAGCTAAATAGTAGGCATTTTACAGGTATTGCATGATGTTTCCTGATTTACAGAAAACTCAGCAGGAAAAAGAAATGGAAGGCGTACCCGATGAAGATGGTTTTATTAAAGTGACACGACATGGCAAAAATAGAGGTGGTAGGAGAACAGAGGAGACAGAAAGAAAAGGACATGAGCACATACGTAAACGAAAGAAGAAAAATGTAAGTGAAAAAAAAATTACATATGTGTTCCTGAATGGATATTTTAATTACAGGTATTGATGTAACCTGTGAGTTGAAATTATTCTTTTTCAGTATGAAATGATATAGGCACTCATAAGTTTCATACTACATGTATTCATCTGTAATTTGTAAATATGTTGTCTGAGCTGTATTGTAAAGCTCAGTTCTAAAATATTTTTATTGTCAATTTGAATTTCTGAAGAATTGAAGTGTTTTGAGGACAAGAACTAGAACTGTTGAAAAAGCTGACAATATAATATTATGAAAATAACTAAGAAGGTAACATTTTATTTCATAGAAATATGAACAATTACAAAACGTGCATATTATTGCGCTTTAGATTACTGTATATATGGAATTGTAAAACAAATTTCAGTTAATTATCGGATTGAGAAAAAAAAGCAAACTTGTCAAACAATTTATGATTTCATTGCCTTTGATGCTTTCATTTTCCTTTCACTTCAGGAGTTAAGGGATTTCTATACTTTTCAATTTAGGGAGACCAAGCGCCAACGTGAGTAGTATTATTATGGTGTAATTAGAATAAAAATTTTTAAATGTTTGTTAATGGTAATACTGTTAACCATTCATGATTTTTAGTACTGCTTTCAATCATTTTATTGGGAAAATCCTCTTTATTATTTAGTTAAATTACACAAAAGGCATTACTTGATGTATACTAATCTTTAGCGTCCCAAACCACTCTCTTTTATAATCATTCTCAATTAAATAGGCTACATCTCTCTAGTTGCCAGGAAGTGTTCTCTAAATGAAAATGTGGAACAGGATTAGTACTGACTAACTGATAGTGACTGTCGCTCATCATATAGTGCATGCCGCTTAAGTGGAACAGCACCATTCCCCACAAATTATTTCAATTAAGTGATGTCCCTTTTCACTGACATTCAAGTCAGGGGCGCTTTTTGTTTGTTTGGTTTTTAGGGCTTTCTCTATTACTAGGTCATCTCAGTGCCCATGGAAACAGCAAGATGATAAGTTGAACTTTGACAAAGTCCTGATTTTTCATTTCATTAAACAGTGTATTATTCCAGGCCAGTGACAGTTACATAGAAAAAATTCTCTTCCCAAGGGATTGTTCCATTAATAAAGCGACAGTTCAGTTAAAGCGGCATACTGAATATTGGCATGCACAACAGCTTCCTTACGAACACTACATGCAGAATATGAGCTACTCAAGGGGCACCTGTAATCAAAATCATGACAGAAATGTAGATCTACATCATATTTTTCATCAACCACATATAGATAGGTGCATATTATGCCCCGTCTGATATCATCATGTGTTCAGACATTGGATTGATGGAAACTTTGGAAGTAAAGATCTGGATCAGGATCTAATGTAATCTACATCTATTGAGGGGCACTAGAGTTGATCAAATGCCAGTATGACAACAGGCTTTTAGTACACACTAAGTAGGTAAAGTCACATTGACCTAGATATGCACTTTCGTGCTGTCATTTTGTTCACTTGTTACTCATTTCACTCTGCCACTTTTCATATTTGTAAGTCGAGAACTAAGACATGTATGTAGCATATTGTTGAATACTGAATTGTATTCCAGGAAAACTCTGATAAAACTGCATACTGGTACAAAGGAAATTTTGAAATGTGCTGGTATAAGAATAAGAGGGGCAGCAAATTATTGACTGAAAAAAATCAAATTAATTAGCTTGCCTCACTTGGGTAAGAGAGGCAATATACTGAAATTGTTTGTTTGTTTGTTTTTTACTATTGTATGCAGGCAAGTAAGAAACCAATGTCTTCGGGCCATGTGCCACCCCCACCCCCCAAATCATAAAATGCTATTCCTCCCTGTTAAAACAGAAGTGTTGTTTTGTTTTGTTTTTGTTTTATTTTCTATTAATTTTATTTGCTCACATGATTTTATGCAATTGAGACTTATTAATAGTGCTGGGGCAGGTCAAAACGGGGGGCGGCAGAGTGCCAATGGCATGTTTCGACTACACAAGAGGGGCTTAGATATCTAAACATCATTCTTGTAGATTTCTACAGGGATTGGGATGGATGAGTGCATCACAAAGTAAAATGATGCTTACTTGGCCAATAGTGGTACATGTAATAGCGCATTCACACCAAAAAAGTTGTTTTAACTACAGAATGCAAATAATCTCTCTTTCTCAGTCATTAATGAACATTAATTTGCCATTCTGAAAGTCTTTCTAGAGACTTTTCACTTTTTATGTGACAAAATTCCACTGACTGTTTGCCAGCGTCGGCTAATCATTCTGCGAGACGCAGCATCTTGGCAAGTGTTGATCGACAGTCCAAGCTGTTTGACTGGGCAAAATTTAACTGAGCCAATTGAAGAAGGGAATGATTGTAGAAAAACAAAATTACGTGTATTGCATATTTGGAATCAATGCCCCAAAATCCATATGACATCCGAACAGAAATATCTTTCTATCAATAATTAAGGAATTTTTTGTTCATTCATGATTAGTGATAGTGCACAACTGCAATGTGTGGAAGACTGGGCAATTTAATTTTATGAATGATGGTAGAGTGTATCGTTTTGAGTAATCAATTAATCATATTCAGAATTATTTTACTTTGAGACGGAAAGAAGGTTACAGCCACAGATGCAGTTAACAAATGCAGTCTGCAAAAGCCCAGAACTGTATGGCAAAACAAACAAATTGTACTCAAACAGAAAATACTCTGTACAAGCTTGTAGGAAAATAAGTGAGGAGATGAATGTTCCACAGACAATTTTTATATAATTTGATATTTTCCTGCCTAGTAGGCCTATACTGTGCCCTTTAAACATGTAATTAAAGTAAATTCAAATCATGCACATTATTACACAATATACTGATGAGAGTGTACAAGTAGATCATTCTGTACAGAAAATTGCTATAAACGAGCCTCATTCTCACTGATGTTGCCTCAGCCTCATCTTGCTTCTTTTTAATTGACTTTTCATTTTTCAACATCACTACACTGTAAAATTAGAGCACCATAGTCCTATTCCTCCACATCCCAATCGTCTTCTTTCAATTTTACTACATCATCACCATTATCAATTAAAATCTATTTAATCGGACAGCCACTATTTGTAGGTATATTGTATAAGCTCAAAGATGCAAGTAGTAGGCCTATATAGGTTTATTTAGTTATGATAGAATCATATCATGTTGTTTTTTTTTAAAATTTTTACCTTTACATTGGAGTATTAATATTTTATTTTAATTAAAGCATTTGAGAGGTCATAAATCATGTTTTAATTTTAAACAGTATTGTCATTATCATCATCTTTATCACGAAACGGAAGACTACATGGATGACCGACTTTTCGGTGTGTGAATGTAATTTTTCGGTCTAGGTGTTAGTTAGGATGATGTTGTTAGACTGACTCTGTTAGACTGACTCTTTCAGTATGACATGCTGTAAGGAAAAGAGTGAGAGAAAGCACAGAATAGAGTTGCTCAAGACTCAGTGTTTATGCTAATGACTATGGACCAACATTCGAATATGCCCCCACTCACCAAGTCGGGCCTGTCCTTTCAGTAACACAAAGACCGATTTCTATTTATAGCATAGCTCTCTGGGGGTTGTACTTATAGGATCTGTTATATAGTCAACTCTGCAGATAAGCATGCCCTCCTCAATCACCATCCCGACTTGATGCAAGTTTTAAAAATAATGTCAGCTTTTCTATAGTGCTAAATCCACTATGTGCTCAAAGCGCTTTACAAGTTTTCCCCTAGCAGGCATACCCCTGGGGGGTATACAGTAAAGTGGAGCACATTTTGTGCTATAATAGCAGCCTATTGCTAGGTACTCATTTAACACCTGAGTCGAGTGAAGCAATTAGGGTAGGCTACATTTTCTTGCTTAAGGGAAAAACACAAGTCGCCGCTTGTGGGAATCAAACCCAGGACCTCCTGGTCCCAAGCCGATGCCTTAACCATTGAGCCATCTGTGCCCCTACAAGTTTACTTTTTACAGATATTTTGTTGTATGAACTACATACATACACTCAAGCATGGTCACTCAAACCTTAAGCGCACCCCAACACCAATTACAATATTACATGTATAAAATAATGGTGCATAAAATTATTGGAGTTCTAGATTTTGCAAAAATGCTGGCATTTGAAATTTTATGACAGCCACAAGGATGTGTGTGCATGCATGTATGAGCACAGTTGTGATGTGAAGTCTCTCAATTACCATGGTATAGGACTAGCCAGTTGGTGATGACTAGATCTGTGCTTAAAACTTACATCCTTCCTGTGCCATGTATTTAACCTGCGCCGCCTCGATGCCAAATTGTAACATGGAGCCCCAATCGGGTCAATATGTTCCGCCCACTAAGAATTAGGAGAAAAACAATTGCTGACAGGGGTTAACCCTATTCCTATCCCTAACCCTAACTCAAAACTGAAGTTTACCGATGGGCTGAACATAGGTATTACTGCCCTATTACCAATAAATCTAGATTTATTACCATATCATACAAATCCTTTTTGTTCAATTGTCAGTCGATGTGGCCTAAAACTTTTACCACTGATGATGGTTCAGCAGTACACGAGAGATAATAAAAAAGCTACTTATTGAGTAAGAAACTAGATCTAGAAACTGGAACTAGAATCTAAAATAGAAAATACATATAAAGTTAAGGTATACTCAATAAATCAAGGACAAGACAAAACAACTGAAGTTTCGGAAAATTTCCTTCCTCAGAGACAAACAAGGACTAAAGAGGTAAAAAATGTTAGTTGGGTCATGAGAATTGGAAAAAAATAGTCTCGATTAGGCCTGCTTGGTAATCAGAATCGACAACGTATTTATCACAACAGTCTAGGACTAATCACGTGGCTCGGTAATCATGTGGTTTGGGTCAATTGTCAATTTTGACCTGATCGAGGCGATGTGTGTTTTCGATTTGTTTTACTTTTATTACACTAGCCAACAAACAAGGCCTTTACAGCAAAACTACTATAGCTGCAAAGTTTATATTCTGGGATTTTGTGCAAGATAGGTTTGAGGAAGCATATTTAGCAGCTTGTTGTAGAGATTGCATTAGGAGCCGAGTTATTAGTCAATTGACCTGATGGAGGCGGCATGTGACTTCGGTTTTTATAATTTTCATAACCCAAGCCAACAAACAATGCCTTTACAGCATAACTACTATAGCTACAAAGTTCATATTGTGGAATTTTGTGCAAGATAGATATGAGGAAGCATATTTAGCAGCTCGTGGTATAGATCGCATTAGGAGCTGAGTTATAACTATTAGTCAATAAGTGACCCTTCGGGTCAATTTTGACTCCATCGAGGCAGCACGGGTATATGGCCTGAACTTTTCCTTGTCATTCTCTCTGTCTTGTGCCGCTACTATCATTGTCTCCATTGATTGCATGCCCATTTATTTAGCCTCTCTCGATAGTGTTCTTCTTTTGGTTTCTTTTGGGTGCCTTTTCTTCGTCTTGCACTACCTGCTAGGCCAGGACTTGCTTTATAAATTTTGTACCTTCCCATCTACTTACATGGCCCACATATCTCTGTCCTCTTGATCATAATATTTATAGGGGATTGTTTCACAATAGTTTTACTTGGAATTTATGTATGCCCATAGTGAATGGTGGGTAATAAACTTGCTAAGACTCTGCACGTTTTGATTGATCAAAACATTTTGCACTTGGAGAAGTTGGCAGGGTGAAGCGTTTCAAAAGGCCAATTTCTTTCTCATTAAACCCATCATCGATTTGGTTGTGATCAAGCTGTTATCTTTTTATGAGAAGAAAGATGTAAACAGGTTGGGTCCTTTTATATAACCATATATTCTCAGCAGTTGAATAGGGGCCAGGTGATCGAGCATGGCCGTATCTCAGATTTCCAAATCTTCAAAACCTAAACCTCATTAAACCACGGCTTTGCTCATCTTTGGTAAAATCAAGAGAAGCAGCCCCTAGATGCACCTAAGGGCAGGAATTCATGTACATTTTGTTGTATTTTGCTTTCCACAACTCCTCAGCAAAAAGCATGTTTCAGTCTCCTCCCAAGCACCTCGCTTATCGGTGGAGTCGACTGTACCAGAAATACCTAATTGTATTTAAATATTAGTTAGGAATGAAAAGGGGTGTTACTTTCAACTTATGAAGGTTTGGAAAACAAGCCTGAAAGGGGTAAAACTTAGCTATGTGGGACAAAGACACAATTCTATCTTAAGCTAAACTTATAAAACTTGTCTATTTGTTTTAAAATGAGATTCTTTTTCTGACAATCCTCATGTAATTATTAAAATTATGGTACTTTATTTTTTCAGAAATTGCTGATCTACAAAGTAAATTCGAAGAGGACAAAAGACGTGTACAGCAAATGAAGAGTGCAAGAAAATTCAAGCCCTATTAAATTTTATCTGAAAGATGACTTGGATTTTATGTTATTCTTTTCAGTGTTTTGTTTTTTGTTTAGTGACGATCAATGTCCAATCTAGAATCTAGGCTACAATGCGTATTTGTATGTGTGTGAATGAGAATGCCATAAAAATGTTACACATGTACCAGTTTACCTTTGTGCTTTGTCATGTCTTTTACTTTTACTCTTAAATTTTCATCTCACTATCAAGAAAATCTCTCTTTCACTAGATTTCAGTAGGGCCTACAACTTATAATTGAAAATGATAAAGCTCAATACATGTATAAGTATACCATAAAATTCAAGAACCACACAAATTTGTCTCAAATATTAACCCGCCTTTCACACTTTTCGGCCTACAGTTGAAGGAAAGAGGATCACAGAAGTAAAGGGACATGGGTTTACATTTCATATTTACAAGTCTGTCATTGCAGTATTTCGCAGCCGCAACGCAAAATTTACGACTTTACGTACGCAAATTACCGCAAAGTTTACCAAAAAATTGATTTTCAAAAATATTTCCCTCTTTTTGAGCTGTTATCGAAACTAAATTTCACTTTGGGCCTTTGCATGTCTGTTAGAATTGTTCCCCTTCATTCTGAACCTTATCTACTTATCCACTTATACTCCAATCCGCTTGGGTCTTATTTTACCAATCCTCTCAAATGCCGCTCACCTTGATGCGCTTCATTCAAAGTTCAATTCTTTTCTTACCGTGGCCTCCCTTGCTTCCTAAACCTGAAAGTACATATAGAAGCCTATACTTCCTTTTAGGGATCCCCAAATCGGTTTTGTCCTGTGCCCCCTAGATGAGATAGGCTCCTTGCTATATGTACTTATTTCAAGTATACTCATCATTGTTGGGTTTTGTGCTGTCCTCCCCGTAAGACTTTCCTTTTCCTGACACCGTTAGATGCCATGCTAAATTTGAACTAAAGTTGAAAGTGAAAGAAACGTTCCTGCCTAGCATCTCTTGCCTCCTTGATCACAAGTGATGAGTGAGGTGTTCAATGAATGTGCGTAATGTGTAGGCCTACTAGTGTGTGAAATGAACATGCTTGATGACACTGGCATGCACACCAGTCCCAGTCAGTGACCTGGTTAACAAGCCTCTATCCTCTAGCTAGTAATCACCTGGCCTTGCATTCTCGACTCTCCGTCAGTGAGTGTGAGAGTGAGAGTTGGATAATAAGAGAGGCATCCCCTTAGCGGGTATGTGCTTAGTGAATTGAGTGTGTGTTTGTACTTTTGTTTAGGCAAGTGATCATACTTGAACTTACAAAATAGGACGAAATGCCTTTGATGAGACAATTTGATCGATCGAATACAACTTTGCAAGCAGCGGGACCCCTGTTATAACTGAGTTAGCGCAAATTGTGCCCTGTTATAGCCCAGGTTCTTATTATGTACGCTTATCTTAAAGAGAGAAAAAAACAGGGATGTGATTTGTCACTGTTTGAGTTCCTGTAATAACCAAGGCTGTTATAAATGGACTCTACTGTATTGAAATGGGTGCATATTCACCGGACAATAAATCTGGTGAAACTGCCTGTTCTTCAAGGGTTTATATGATCATTTACTCATTTAGATCTGTGTAGAAATTTGCCTTGTTTTGTCACAATTGGGTTTCATATGTTTTTTTGCTTTTAATTTTATAAATTAAATAGTCATCAAACTGAAAGAAAAAACCAAACTAGTTACAGCAAACTAGCGGTAATCACACCCAAATTTTGATGGGAGGGACTACCTAGAAGTAGAATCTTATCAATCCATCCATTGAAATGGCAGGGATTAAAGCAACAAGTTGACATTTTGTCTGAAATGTTAGTTATCAGTTTAAAAGAAAAAGCTGCTTGAATAATTAAAACAAAAAGCACCACTGTTGGTGTCATCCCAAATACAATGTACATGTCATTAGGAGAAACGACTTGAAAAACTATTTGTTCCAGGGTAGCTGTTTATTTGTTTTGGTGTTTTAGGGCCATTTCCGATTAAGAGCAAGAATAAGAGAGAACACAGAAGTAGCAGAGAAAAGATAAGGCAGACAATAGGTGGACCCCAGGGTCTCCCCCCCCCCCCTCTCTCTCTCTCTCTAGAGTCATGCCATTCATA
>JAOYNN010000710.1:0-13303 GCA_025770095.1 Goniobranchus kuniei | reverse complement strand
AGCAATATAAATGTGTAGCTAGGTCTTTCTAGACTTGGCGGAAGTAAAGTCGGTGTGGAAAGTAATGGCAAACTACCGCATTATGCCGTAAGCCTAGTGTAATTAGGGCTCTACCCCTAATTCCCCTATGCTCAGCCATGGGTATGGGACTAACTTTACTTACTTACTTGTTTGAAATGTGGGAGGAAGGGCACATTGCAAGTCGGTGTGAAGTAGGCAGGGTACATATGCAAGCGGGTACTAGACAGGAAAGTAATGGGGCCAATTCTTGTGCTGCTGGGGCTAATAAAGGAAATTTGAGGATAGTGTCCACTGAGCACAGGGTTCCATTGATTAAAGTAACTATCAATGGAAGAGACTGTCAAGCTATGGTAGACACATGCTGGACAACAAGTCTTGTTAACAGTGAGCACGTAGCATGGTGGAATTGTGAGAGCACCATGGTGGCATTCGACGGTCACACAGTGAAATGCAGAGGGATTTAGACAGTACCACTGGTGGTAGGGGGCGTTCAAACTCTTTCCTCGATGTCAGTTGTGGATGAGATTGTGGGTGAGGTAGATGATGTTATTGGCATGGATGTAATCCAACGACTGGGCGGTGTACTTGTGCAGGGTGACAAGGTGCAGTTCGGAAACATTGGTTGCTCTGTCCTGTGCGGTTTTGAAATAGGAAACAGTAAGTTAAGTCCAGACTCACAGGTATGCATTTAGGATAAGGACTTTAAAGCGTGGTGTGATGGGAAGTGTTGGGCTGTGCGATACTTTTGGAAAGAAAGAATCCTGCCAACACTGACCAACAGAGTTGACCAATAAGACTGTGGTTTAGATTGTGAAGAGACGAAAGATTTTGACAAGGAAGTAGACAGATGGATCACAGAAGGCATCCTTGTACCTTGGATGGGGGAAGTCAATGGAATTACCCCTTTGATGGGAGTTGAACAGGAAACCAAAAAGAAGATAAGACCTTTGATGGACTTCAGCCGGGAGCTCAACGATTTCATGGAGAGTCACACAGGAGAAGTGCTAGATGTCTACGACGAGAGACTCAGAGAGTGAAGACAGATTGAAGGAGAGGCGGAGATTGTCGATTTGAAGTTAGCATACCTTCAAGTGTATGTGTCGCCGGAGCTCTGGCGATATCAACTGGTGAGCTACAATGGCTAAGTATATATGCGTTGACCAGGTTAGGATTTGGTCTGAATTCAGTACCAAATATTATGTCCAAGATTTTAAAGACAGTCCTTTCAAAGGATTCGAGGAAAGGGCAAGCAGCGAGCTCCTACATTGACGATATCATGGTAGATGTGAGCAAAGTGAAAATGGAGGATGTGATCGCTCATTTGGGATGGTTTGGGCTGGTGACAAAAATAACAGGAACTACATGAGGCGATGGTGTTAGGACTCAAGCTTAGATGGAGTCAACACAGTGAGTTGGTCTTTTCAAGAGCGAGTGACATCATAACAACAGACCAACTGAAAAAACGGATGACGAAGAGAGAAGTGTTCTCTGTGTGTGGAAAATTAGTTGGACATTTTCCTATGGTTGGTTGGCTTCGCGTTGCGTGCAGTTATATCAAATGGCAAATGGAGGGATGATTTTGCGGGAGAGACTGCATGCATGATGCTAAAAGAGGTACTTGATCGGATGCATCGAGAAGATCCTGTCAAAGGCAAATGGAAGATGCCAAAGGAGACTAGGGGTAAAATCTGCGAGTCATTTAGCTCTGGGTGGGATTGTGGAGATAGGAGGGGTGATTGTAGAGGATGCAGCATGGTTGCGGAAACATGAAGATTTTAACCACAGCAACGTGACGGAGTTGAAGGTGACACTGAAAGGTGTGAATATGGGGGTTGAAGGACATGACCATTGTGACAGACTCAGCTACAGTATGTGGGTGGATTAAGTCAACGATGTTGGAGGATAAGAGAGTAAGAACCAGGGGAGCGGCAGAGATTTTAGTGAAAAGGTGGTTGGGGATCTTGAAGGCTTTGATGGAAGAGCTGGAACTGAGAATAGAAGTTGTCTACGTGTCGTCGAGTGCCAACAAAGCTGATGAATTGACAAGGGTCAAGAAAGAGTGGATGAAAATGAATGAGTTGCCTGAAAAAAAGTTTGAATTTGCTGCAGCTGGTTTTGACTTGAGGGACCTACATATCAACATTATTTTGGGGTGGAATGATCATGGTACTTGGCAAAACAAATGGATCCGATGGTGACGGAGGCTGAAGTAAGAAAGTAGTAAGAGAATATGAAAGATGTCAGTCGATCGACCCTGCGAGCAGCATTCATGAAGCTGGTGAGTTTGGTGTAGGAAAAAATTGGGTGAGTCTGGCCATCGACGTTACGCATTACAGGGGTTTGCCTTACCTGTCCATGGTTGATTGTGGTCCAGGGAGGTTTGCGATTTGTAGAGAGATGAAGACTTAAGGGTCGTACGCTATATATGCAGAGAATTGGAACAGGTTTTATTTGAGTGGGGACCAGTGGAGGAAATCTTGATGGACAATGTGATGGCCTTTAGATCAAAGGAAATGGATGAATTATTGAAGAAATGGAATATCGCTCCATTCTTTCGTGCCGCATAGGGCCTACAGGCTAAATGGGAATGGACATCACTGCACAATAAAGGCTATGTCAGAGAGGGGGCAGATGACACCACCAGATACAGTATTTTGGTACAATCTCTCTCCTAAATTTGGCCAATGGGAAACAACTGTACCGCACATGTCGGTGCACTGCTACAAGTGGAGAAACCCAAATGAAAAGCCTTGGAAGAGTGAAAAGCAAGAGGAGCAGACTACAGTAAGAGTTGGAGATGAGGTCTGGGTGAAGCGCCATTTGCCAAATGCACAGAGCAGTGGAGCAGAGGGTAGGCCTCTGAGAAATTCTAGTTATATCATCGAGGTGGATGGAATACCTCAAAACATATTGGATGTGAGACCTGTGGTTACAGATTAACAGATCGGGCATCACTTTCCTCGAAGGCAGCACTGTAGTCCTGAGTGGACCTGGGATTATGAGATGTAAAAATGATTAGACGAACTAAGATGAGTATGAGGTGAAGGTTTGTAGAAGGAATTGGAGGTGTATAGTATGTTTTGGAATTACAGTTGCACAATTATTTTGAGTCATTCTCCGACATTCTTGAAATTTTTTATAATTTTGATCTGAAGATCAATGGGCCATTTTGTTGACATTCTTTTGATATTTCGGCATTATGTCCATTACGTTCCATTTCTAAGTGTGCGAAAAACAATATGAGTTTTTGAACGGAAACTGGGAGAGAAAGGGGAATGATTCTCTGGAAAAAGGTCATTGTGTTGAATCGGTGTTCAGTGGGCAGTGCAGATTGAGCTACAAGGAGCTGTGGCCAGGAGCATCTTTTCACTTCCTGAGAATGCGGGTAAGGATCTGTGTTCTAATTACATGAACCATCTAGACAACTACGATCTGCAAATCATTTTCTTCTTAGAGTGCCAAAAAGAGGAAGTAAAAAGTTAGCTGATCGATCTTTTTCCCATTTTGTTCCATCAGTCTGGAATGCTCTACCACAATCTTGAGAATAACATCATCATTGATTGCTTTTAAATCAGGTCTTAAGACCCATCTGATGCAAGTTAATTTGTAGAGTCATATTTCTCAGCTTTCTCTGTATGTATAGTATGAGAGGTAGTTTAGGCTGTATGTTGTATGTATGTATTGAATGGAATGTACCTGTAGCAATGTTTGCATTTATTTTGATTTGAATTGTATTGCCTTGGGCCTCATATTTAGAGGGAGAGGGCGGGATATAAATCAACTACATTATTATTATTTTTTATATTATCATTATTATTATTATTATTATTATTATTATTATTATTATTATTATTATTATTATTGATAATAGCAATAATGTGTCTATGTTCAGAGGTCTGAAATTTCTCATTTCTTTTTGCTTTGCATGGAAATTAATGAAAATATTATAATATTGGATATCTTTTTAGACACCATTATACATACCCCTTGTGACTAATTAAGCAAGAAAGACAGCATCATTGACCCTGGAGCTTCTTGTCTGATAACATCACCATTGCAAGGGGTTCAGAACTGATCCATCTCTTGGTGTGATATGGTCAATGACAGATAAGCAGAAATCCATGTGATTGAGATACGAAGGAAGCAATATTATAAATGCAAATCAGTTAACTATAACCTCCCCCTGCATTTCTCATACTATCAATACTAATGGCAGATGAAGGCAACATTGTGAAGCTCTTTGCTATTGAGGTTTGGTCTCTAGGAAGATTTATAGCAAAAGGCATCTCAACCTGCATCTTAAAGACTTGAACAAGGCAATTAGAAACATTTGATGGATTACAGTGAATGTCACAAACTAGATATGTACAAAAAACAAAATGACTAGGTATAGGCCTGAAAGTTTGAACTGAATGACTGACTGACTTAAATCCCTGTCGCTGAAGTGCCATCCGATGCTTCCGCCTGGGAGGATCTGTACAAGTACAAGGTCGAGATAAAGTGTTTCCAATGTTTCCTGTCATGAGCAACATGGCGTAAATGTTCGAGGTCTGAGAGGCTATTTCATTTACTCGCCCATTTGGTTTGGGACAACTTTTTAAGATCTTGTCTGAGTGTGGATACAGTTGATGTTTTAGGTCATCCCTTACGTTTTCTAGCTTCTACAAGAAGGATGAAAGTATTGACTCTAGAAACTCTTGGTCTGTGTCTTTTGGCCTTATTCTCAGTAAAGTTTTATTTAGGGTGAGTTTTAACTACAGTGTATAAATAACCAGCTCTGGAAGTAATCACATCAAGAGTAAAATTTCATTTCTGCCTTATGGCCTTATTCTCAGCAAAGTTTCATTCAGAGTAAGTTTGAACTAAAGTGCATAAATAACCAGCACTGGAAGTAATCATATTAAGAGTAAAATTTCATTTCTGCCTTATGACCTTATTCTCAGCAAAGTTTCATTCAGAGTAAGTTTGAACTAAAGTGCATAAATAACCAGCATTGGAAGTAATCATATTAAGAGTAAAATGTCATTTCTGTCAGTGGGAGTTATGGTTTAGTAGGTACTGCATTTGCTGCACTTTACTGTATACAGGAGGTATGCCTGTTAGGGAACACTTGTACAGAGCTTTGAGCACATAGTGGATTTAGCGCTATATAAAACCTCACATTTATTTATTTATGTTTTTTTAAAGCATCAAGATTTAAAGCCGATGGATTGCAATTTTAAAGAGCTTGTGATTCAAAACCCAATTGGGGACCGAAGAAGAAGAAGGCAATGCTAGGGCAATGGTAGTCATGACCTCAATATGGCCTGGTCTCTCATGGGTGTCAGATGTTAAAGGCTTGAAATCCGTTTGTCGGACATCCTTTCTCTGAAGGCCAATAAGTGTCTTGCTCAGTATGAGTTTGCACCACCATCATCATTTTTGTGTCATACCAAGCTATAATGAATTAGATCTACGGGTAGCGATCAATAAGTTTTTTACCTGAGTATCAAGGGAAAGAGCCACAGTCTTGAAATTTGGTATGGAGACATTTATTTCTCTAAACGCTAAGCAGACCTGTAAATTATTAGCCAATTGTCGGATTTCCGCCAAAGTTGACTTGGGCTGCCATTAAATACACAAAAAAAAAGACAAACAGCATCAAAACCCAACAAACATCAAATGCAGACTGATGACGATTTCTCCGATTTTGCCCACAACCTACCCATTACAAAAGTATTGTACCAGACTCACTACCGCCCCTTGCCTATATTATTATTGGGCCTAGGCTTATAGGCTAAACGAGTCCACACTTCACGCTCAGCCGTCAGCCCCCACTCACTAAGCGATGTTGCGTGCTGGTGTAGTCTGCCAGCCAGCTCTCATCACCCTCACGCTAGGCTAGGGTATCTGAACGGCACTTTAGCTCACTGTCACACAACTAACACACACGATGTGTAACGTATACATTTCACTAAATTGTCTTCGCACGCTATGATTCTTTGTAAATTGCTGAAGAGAGTAGGAAATTGGCGACAGCGATAAATTAATTTCAGTGCTGGAAAACGTGAAGTGTTTTTGAAGCGACCGAAATAAACTTTCTCTCAGCTAGCCTAGTTTCAATTTTGCCTAGGCTGAGTAGTTTCAGTTTAGGCCGAGGCGCCCCAGTCTTGACAAGCTCTACTGTTATATTAATTCTACTAGGATCTAGATCTAGATCTACACATTTGACATTTCAAACATTGCAATCAAAATTTGTTTTCAGCAGGTGTATAATTCTTCATTACATTCTTCCCCGGGATTCATTCCCACCAGCGACTTCCCTAGTTACAATCTACAGCTAATCTAGTTACATAACTCTGGGTTCTAGCTCTAGACTCTTGATAGATCTCTGGGATTGTCGAGATAAGTTGGGGTTTTTTTGTTTGTTTTTTTTTTAATTAAAACAATTTAAGTAGCTATTTGCTCTAGATCTAGTTCTCTTCCCGCTTACTTGGTAGCAATAATAATAGCACTAATAACTGCCATTTTTAGAACGCCTATTCTTGAATAAAAATACAAGCTCTAAGCTTCTTGTCAATAGCAGGCAGTTGTATATCATATAGAGTAAATTCATCATTAATTAATATTTAATTTATAACAGTAGGCTGCAGATGTTTATGTAATGTGTGTACTTTTTGGTCATGCCTACTATGCCGGTCGTTGGTGGTTGTGGTGGGGGCAGGGGTTCAGACAATTTTGTCAATTTTGTTTACAGGTCTGACTAAGCACTCCGACAGGTCATGCCATTAATATCATGCTTTTTGGATACCTGGTGGTATAATTATTGTGATTAGTTTTGGTCACCACATCTGTGGCATGGCCATCTTACTACGTTTTACCAAAACGCCATAAGGGCACTTTGTTCAGTTTTGCAAGCGACCTATAATTTTTTTTAAAAATATTGTTTGAATCCCAAGGTCAACCAAGGTCATGTGTGGCTAGAAGGTGACAACAAGGATGAAAGTATTGACTCCAGAACATTTGGGTCTGTGCCTTATGGCCTTATTCTCAGTAAAGTTTCGTTCAGGGTAAGTTCAGCATTAGAAAGGTCAGTGAGGTTATAGTTTCCATAAGGATGAGAATGAACTAATGATTTATAATCTGCAGTTCAAAACAGGTTTGAGTTAAGCCACCCTTTGCAGGGATCCATAAAGATGAAAATGAATTTAAACACAACTAGGATTATGTCACACTCTGTAGTGATAGATAAGAGCACAACAGGACAAAACATATAACGTGTTGGACAAATGTCCTTCTTCAGATACAGAGACAAACAGGGACAGTATGCAAATAAAATAAATAATACAGTGGTGACTGACTAACATCCTGCCTTGTAATATCTTTGTCCGCCAGGATGAATTTATAATTACCAGATGTAAAACCTTATAGCCCAATACAAGTGCAGATGCATCAGCTATTTTATTTTGGCACTTTCTTATCTTCCTTGAGAGCTTGCAGAAGTGCTCTTTTCACTGCATCACATTATCGCTCTCTTGTGATCTTCCAGTGCCAGTAGGCTGTACACCCATTCACACCTCAGTTGAATGAGTTAACTCTTACATTGCCACCCATTTTGAGCTGAGTATCTTTGCCATTGCCACGCATTTTTGCTGAAATCTCTAGAAATGACTTGATACCGGATACCTCAGGCTGTGTTCATCCATTGTCGGATGTAGCCCTTCGCTGATGTTTTCCAGTAGTCCCTGTCTTCTGCTTTTCTCATCCAGTGATCACCTTCTCTCTTTACGATGTCTTCTTTCCATCTTTTTGTGGTCTTCCTCTTGCTTTTTTACCTCTTTGTAGTTTCCATTCAGTGCATTTTTTACCCCATCGGTCATCTTCTGCTCTTGCCACGTGTCCTGCCCATTTCCATTTTTGCTCTAAGACGTCTGTTTCGATATATCTAATTCTTGTCTTTTATCTGATCTCTTCACATGGTGTTCTGTCACTGATTTGAATGTTCATCATTTTTCTTCCCATGGCCCTTTGCGTTGTCTTCAGTTCGTGGAGGATGTTTTTTGAAAGGAACCATGTCTGGCATCCATATGTTAGTGTTGGTAGAATGCATTGATCGAATGTTTTTCTCTTTGACGTTGTTGGCATTTGCTAGCCTGCAACATTTCTTTATATTTCGCGAAACATCTCCATCCTGACCTAATCCTTGTCATTATTTTTAAATCTCAATGGTCCAAAAAAATTTTTTTTTAAATAAATCGAGGAATCGAGATTCCAGGTGGAGAAATCATGATTCTCGATCTAACTTTGAGATCCGAGATCGAGGTATGGATATAGTTGGCCTTGTCAGGAGCCTTGATCGAGATCCTCATTTTATCTTAAAAAGAAGGCTCTGCTTTGTAAAGTCTAGACTCTTGACCTGTTGATGTGAGATATAGAAGTCATGAATGAATTTCGACGGAGAAATCTCACCAAACAATTTAGAAACCAAGATTCTAGATCTAGATCTCCTTGCTGGGACCATTATTTTGGCTCTGGAAAATCTACACTCTAGACCTGTGATCTAAGATGTAGTAAACATGAATGTTGATTGAAATCTAAATTACATATGAAGTGATGTGTTAAATAGGTTACACCTGGAATCAGACATCAGGAGAAATCGATAGGCTTCTTTAATTTAGATATAACAGAGAATCTAAATCGAGATTGCTACGCTGATGTAGTCTAAAATGCTGCTAGATCTAGAGCTAGATTCTTAATAAAGAATTAGAATGAGAAGGAATCTTGCGGAAAATCAGAATGCCATTTGCAATTGATTCGGAAATACTTCAGTGCAAACAGTGAAGCTGGTTTCCAGTACCGAAAAAAATGACTAGAGCGAAAAAAAAATGAAATTTAGTAAATTTAATCCATACCTTATTCAAATAGACCATAAACTAAACCACAATTGAGTATCAGCTTTCCATGTCTGTAATTGCATTAGAATTTTAAATGACGCGGATTCCGACATCTTGTAATGCAAAGGAGTCAAGCCACATCCCTGATTGCTCTTATAGATAATATAGATATATCAGAGTATAATACTGCCTTAGACTGAAATAAATCCGATAGCGAATTTATCTGCGTCAATTTCAAATTAATGAAGAACAAGTAACTCACCCAGCACTGGCCACTAATGCAGACATCATCAGTAAAAGGACCACATTTGGTACCATCTATCACTCTTTTGGCGAACTGAATGAAGCTGGAGTCGTTTGGAGCGCTACAGTACAGTTTACATGCGTCTTTCTTATGCACTGTTATGGAGAAAAAATAAACACTAGCTGTGAAATCCATAATGCCAATTTACAACTGAAGATAAAAGTGGTAATATTCAAGAATGGCACTCAGCGACATCCGCCCCAGAGGAATATAATTTCTAAAGAAGTCACTTCAGAGAGTACAGTTGGGAATTATGTAGAAAGCAATTGGACAAGTTTTTCTCTTTTTTTTTCTTTCTTTTTTTTTTTTTTTTTTTTTTTTTTTTTTGGTTGACATTCGGAGAGGTTTTTTTTTTTGTTCTTAAGACTTTGAACGTACTTTTTGTTTGAGTGAAATACCTTCAATTTAGAGGTATCTTAGAAAAATGCAGAACAGAAAGTTTAAAATCTAAGCGTTCATTTTTGCTTCTTGATTTTGTGTTTTGAAGCTCAAATATTGAGCTAAAACCTCCATTGAGCTTTTACGCATTGATACATCTCTTTTTATTTTTAAAGGTTTTTTTGGAGGCTTGTCCTCTTATGAATGATGAATTGAATCACAGATCTATTTTTTCTGTGCCACTACCACGAACACACTTACATCGTGCAAGAAATACTACTTTGCACAGTTTAAAAAATCCGAGCTTTTGTAAATAAAGCCTTTAATGTCCCAAGGGCAAATTTTCCTTAGTTGCTCTCGCAGAGCAGCCGCCACTAAATGTACTCAAAGTGCTGTACAAGTGTTCCTCGACAAGCCTTTTTCCAATCAAATAGCTTCTCAAACCTAAACCCTATTGTCACACTGCCAACAGGAATGTAGAAATGCTCAAAGTTTCAAAACAACCCCAAATTACGGATTATACTTAGAGATGAAGTAGGATGAAGTTCCTTGAAAAAGGAAAAAATTGAAAGTTTTTATCTTAAATGAAGAAGACTCCTTTACAATCTCTGACGTTGTTATTGGTCCCTAAACTCTCCATGTCAAACTGCGCACGAACTTTATGCTGATTTGCTGTTTAAATATATTTTATACAAGAAAAATAGGAACCTAATCCCAAGACAATCCAAATGCCTTCTGCGAACATTACTTTAAAAATGTTCTTTTAAAAAGTATGAATAATGCAAAAAATGAAACAAACAGTGCAAAATACTGTGCAATTTAATGTTTAATTCTTTTCTTTTATTAGTACACATATTAATTAAGCATCTTATTGTTATGACTCAAGCACCCCTAATATCCAAATATTTTTATAAACATATGTTGTGCTTCTGTCGAAATGTCTTTTGTGTGTGTATGTGGTATGTGTGTGTGTGTGTGTATCTAGATTTTGTTTTCTTTTTCAGTAAAGCGGTATTTCTTTCTTCATATTGAATCATATAATCTTATTTGCTATGATTAAGGACTTTTCTAGTTAGGAAGTTTGTGCATGACCATTATACGATTGCCTTTAAGTTGCCTTTATTTCAGTATAGTCTTTGGTGTTCTTTACCGGAACGGAATTATCGTAAGAATTTATGACAGTCACTTACACATTCTTTCATGATCAGCTTGTCCAAAAGATAACTACATGGAATAGGTTTTGGTTGCTGTTTTCTTTCTCTCTTTTTTCTTTTTTTTCTTTCTTTTTTTTTTTTTTTTTTTTACATTTTATTCCAAATAACAAAGGGCAGTTCGGATGCTGTGACTTCTTGTTACTATTGACACAACTGACCTTCCTGCAGACTTCCCTAATCATTGCAAATGATTATTTACTCCCAACCCTTATATGTTAAAGTTGTAAATTAGATAAAATTCAGAACATGAACAGTCTCAATTTTTGAAAAGCTTCGTTCTCTCTTTCATTGGTACTGCTTTAACATGACCGACCACTGGTACTTAAATGCTTGCATGAAGTTTTACTCAGATTAATAGATTAATATAACAAAAATGTATTTTCTCTTGGTTTGATTGCATCGCATTTATTTTAACAAATAAATTTGAAAGACTTTCAACCCTCTGTGTCTTTGTGTAATTGCTGTTCAAAAATCCATCATTTAATTTTAAACCTTAGGAATATATACATAAAAAAGTAGCAAAAAGACTTTGCAAACAACTTAATATAAATTATTAAATTTCTTAGCATGATAATGAAATACCTCCATCATATTTTGGTACCCAAGTAATGTTTTCACCCTTTCCTCGTTTATTCTCTTCATTGTTGCACTGGACTTCTCGAAACGTTTTGCTTTCACTGGGACAAGGCTGAAATATGAAGAGTAATGTAGCTGAAAGTTCCAGTGCAAAAGAAAATTGAAATTTCAGGATTCAAGGGCAAATCTCTAAAGCTCTCTGGAACTCATTATGGGCCAATTTACTACGTGAAACCATAAAGCCAAAGTCACAAAATAAGGCAACAACATTAAAATAAAATTACTATAATAATTGTTTTAAAAATTAAATACAGCTTGGTGAAAAGAATTAATTTGATAAAAATCTACTCACTTTTTATAATAAAATCACCTACTGATTGATTGATTGATTGATTGATTGATTGATTGCAAAGCGGAGTGGAGCGGATGCTGTGGACAAGGATAGATAATCTATCCGGAATTTTATGGTGTGGAGCGGAGCGGTGAGGAGCGGAGGCTGCAGACAAGGATAATCTATCCGGAATTTCATGGTGTGGAGCGCAGCGGTGAGGAGCGGAGGCTGTGAACAAGGATAATCTATCCGGAATTTCATGGTGTGGAGCGGAGCGGTGAGGAGCGGAGGCTGTGGACAACAGCACTAAGTAATACATACAAACATGCCGGCAGATGGGACAAAGGCAACCATTTGTCTTATATTTCCAATTTCATGTAATTAAGACATAGCTTGGGTGGACGTCAATACATGGTCACAGGTGATTGACAGTATTGTCTCCCTTTAACTTTACCTCCATGAATCCAAGTGCTTGTCAAGGGACATTAGCCCCGCCCCTTACCTATGCTTCATTGGTCATACTCACTGCTACAGTATAGCGTCACATTCCCGTTTGAACTTACAGGCACAATCCCTCGATCCTACTTAAGGAAGTGCTTCTCAAAGAAAAACCAACGAACACAAAACACAATAATATACCTTCGCCAAAAGCAAAAAAACCCAAACCAAACCAAACAAAACATAACAAACAAACACACAAACAACAACAACCCACCTATATACCTTATTCTATAACGTGACCAACTACTGCCTTAGTATAGAGTCACCTTCCTGTCTAAACTATAGACGTTACCCCTCAAGACCCGAGGACGTGCTTGCGCAAACGTAACCTAAAACACTAAAGAGACCTTCAGCGAGAGCAAACTCTCTGCATACCCAACCAACAGTTATAACTTATCCTGGCATTGCCCAGCCACGGGTCATTAAACTACAACGACGATGAGCCTAGAGGAACGGATCCAGCTTCTTTTCAGCGAGACTCAATGTACAACGGAACAAGCTAAGTTCTTTTAAGAAACTCTTAAACCCGATAAAAAAAAACAAACCCTCACCATAACGTCGCTGTTGAAGCGTAACCGATTCCTTTTATCTATGAGAGAAATACATTTATCCAACACACCACTCACCCTCACAGCATTCGCCTCCATGTTTCGATGCCCCGTCCTAGCAATGTAGAAAGATGCCTGTCTTTGGCATGTTGGAGGCAGGCCTATCCCAGAATAGGGTTGCTAGACATTTTAATTGTAGCCAAAGCACCATACACGGGCTTTAGACACGTTTCTATCGAACTGGCGCGGTACAAGATCGACAGCAACCAGGAAATACCAGTTACACCATCCATAATTAGTGACCACCATAGTGTTTTGATGCAGCTTCGAAATCGTTTTCTTACCGTTCAAACATTTGGAACAACTACCATTAAGAAGGAAACCTTTGCTTATGATTTTTTTCATATCTTTATTTTCTAAATTGATACCCCTCTTGGTAAAGAAAAATGGGTATGTTCCAATTTGTGACAACCATTTTTACGAGTTATTCCCCTTTGTTAATATTTTATCACAAACATTCAACTAAGAGATGTCGTTCTCATTTAATCTTAACTCAG
>JAOYNN010000599.1:0-13304 GCA_025770095.1 Goniobranchus kuniei | reverse complement strand
ATAGAAGAATGTAATTTTTGCCATGACAGTGGCTTAACAGCTTACTTATTTATGGTTTCCAACTGCTAAGAGTTCTAATATATAAACAACTTGCACATTTGAACTCTGATCTTAACATTCATGTGCTACAACTCTAGATAATCAAATACATATACTACCTACGATGTGATTAGGCAGCACGACAGAAATCGTAGTTAAATTGTAGATTTTCATTTTTATTTTTGTTGGGGGGGGGGGATAGGGAGGCGGGGGTATATTGACGCTTGCGCAAGTTCTTATTCGTTCAGGGTTTACCCCAAGATGCTAATTAAAATGACGTAACAGTGGAAGGAAGCAATCCTGTCTTACAAATCGGACAATTTGCAAGGTGAATTGTTTCCCTTGTGAAAGTGAACAAAGACAGAATTATTATTAGAAAATCTAAAATAACATATTTTGCAGAGAAATCTAAAAATGTCAATATTTGTAAGGAACCCTTTAATGTTACAAATACTCTAATGGACAAAAATATATCGAAACCTTTACCAACTATTTTCAGAGGAAATGAATTCCCACGAAATTTGCAAAAATTCTTTGTTTCAAAAATTGAACCAAAACCATGAAATTTCAATAACCACCAGAGAGAGTCAAATGATGATTTTTTTTGTCTTTTAATAAAAATCTGTTTTGCTCTTTCAAACCTGTTACGGCTGATATGGTTGAGGAAACTATACTCAATTATACAACAAAACATTGTGAACTTGATCCTATACCTATTAGTCAATTGAAATAATTTTTGCCAGAGTTCATATCAATTATAAAATCTGTTATAACATGGTCACGTACAAGATTTATTGAAGAAAGCAATTGTTAAAACTCTACTAATTGAAAATTATCTTGACCCAAATGTTTTTACAAATTATCGCCCATTTTCAAGCGTCTCTTTTTTTGTCGAAAATTTTGGAGAAAATTGTTTCAAAACAACTTCTTGAGCATCTGAAAGATAACAATCTAGTTGAAAATTTCAGTCTGCTATGAAATAAATCATAGTCTTGAAACTGCTCTTTGAAAGTGACAAATGATCAGCTAAATCATGTTGACGAAGGCTTCATTTCCATCCTTAATCTCCTCTAGCTCTCGGCTGCGTTCGACACAATAGACTTTGATATTCTTTTCAAATGTTTTGGACCTAACCTTAGGTGTGGCTGGTATTGTGCACACATGGCTTACATATTATCTAACGAACAGAAAATGTGTGGTATCAGTTAAAGGGTGTTCTTCAATTGATTTTGTATTGCATTATGGTGTACCACAAGGTTCAGTACTTGGACCTGTTTTATTCACACTGTATACATAATATCCTTTGGCATACATTTTATCGGGTTTTAATGTAAATTATCATTTTTATGCTGATGATACACAATTGTACTGTCATAAATAATATAATACACAGTACACTTTAGAACGTGTTGAAAATTGTATTCTAGCTGTAAAACATTGGATGAATGAAAACAGACAAAAGTTGAATGAAGATAGACGGAAATAATGTTAATTGGAGCAGGAAAAGTTAAAAGATACCCGTATTTTAAGTGTTAGAATATGAAGTGCTGACATAAGGGTGTCGTCAACAGTGAGAAATCTTGGCGTGTATCTTGACTTAGAACTTAACATGGAAACTCATGTGAACAACCTTTTCAAACCAATGTATCTTAAAATCAAAAGAATAAGTACTATTAAGCATCTTATATCTGAAGAAATTGCTTTATAAAAAAATCTTGTTTCCTCTTTTGTCCTCTCAAAGCATGACTATTGTAACTCCCTTTTGACAGGTTTACCAAGTAACATCATTTACACATTACAGATGACTCAAAACAACGCAGCACGATTAGTTTGTAGAAAAAGAAAGTATGACAGTGTCTCACCGTTATTGTATGAATTACATTGGTTACCTGTATGTAAACGTATTGAATACAAGATTGCTGTAATTTATTTTAATTGCATTTATGGAGCTGCTCCATCATACCTATCTGATCTCCTATCTGTCTTAGTCCTCCGACGCGCTTTGATATCAAATTCTGATCCTAAAACATAAGTAGAAAGAATGAAAAGAATTACAATTTGACAATAAGACATCAGTTGATTGACTTATTTGTAATAGATTAATAATGTACCGATGATCAACTTGTGCCTTCTATTTCTACAGACACAATTTAGTATGTATGTTTGCGTGATTACGTATTCATGTTACCTTTGTTTTATGTACATCCAGATGTTTATCTAATAATGTATTATGGACAGTAGATTCTACCACTTTATACAGTATTCGTTGTGCGTTTGTACTTCTGTTTGGTATAATATAACATTGGTGGAGTGAAATATGAACAAGTCCGTTTCTCCTTTGTAAAAAGTTTTCAAGTTTATTCCTTCTTTCGGTTCAAGTAATTTTATCTGCCCTCATTGTTTTTTATGTTATTTTGTTTTGTTTTGTGTTGTGGTTTCTTTTTGAATATTTAATGATGTCTTACCAGTTGTAGTCGTGCAATTCTTAGTCATAAATCTCATGGCATTCTTCTTGATTTTGTTTGCTTGTTAGTTAGTAGTTAGGGGCATGACGCCCGTGACGTAATGAATACTGACCTGTGGAAACACCTGTATTCGTTTCGCCGCCGAAATGTATTTTAAAATGTTCTATCTTTCAAAATTCAGTATTGAATCTTTGACGCACTGACTAATGTACATGGAATTCAACACCATGTATTAATCTTGAATTTGTCTGACTGTCTAACTGAATTGTTCAATTATGTTATTACGAATGTCCCCTCAAAATAAGAGATTGTTGATAAACACATTTTCCATTTAGTCCTTCTATAGCAAACGGACTAGAAAGATAGAAACATGCACATAGGGCATATAGCAATTATAATATAGAGAAAAAGGAAGTAGACAAGAAAATTAGAAATATTGCACTGTGACATACAAGACAAGATACACATCATATGTTGACTTTAAAAACATTATTACAGAAAAGTTATCACAACCAAGCAAAAAGATCCATAGACAGTTTGATCAAATTGGACTTTAGAGAGAGGTGTAAAAAGAGAGCATAATATTTACGAAAGAGATTGAGGAAGTAAAAGTGGAATTGATACCATCGGACTGTAAAACTATTGTTTCAATTCTTCTTTTGTGCTGTCAGAAATAAGAAACAGAGAAGACAAAGTTGGTTAATCTCCTGGTTTGCAAGATTTTCGACTATTTCAACAGTGCGCTTAACAACGTCATACCCAGAGTATAACGCTCATAATCTCATTGAATTAGGCATGCCTTATTTCGTTTATTTTCTTTCTATCAGTTTCTACATACATTCAGGTTTGAAGAGGAAAATCGTCACTGTACCTTTTAAAATTAGTGTCGTTCGACTATAACGTACTAGATTGATGAAAAAGGTAGACAAAAGTAGAGACCTTATAAGCACAATCTAAAAGAGACACATGAATTTCTTCAGCCATATTTGGAGAAAAAACGGCCTCGAAAAACTAGCAACTTGTGGCTACATAGAAGGTCGGCGTGCAAGAGGTAAACAAAGACACATATATTTAACTGGGCTAAGACAAAGCACATCCAACATAGCAACAAATTCAAAATTAAACGATTAACATGAAGTTTAATTGGAATTACACTAACTATTTTCGAAAGGAGGGAGTAAAACGAGATGTGTGCTCCGGTTTAGCGCGGGAAGGGTCATTTTTAACTTGCAGTATAAGGAGGAATGAACACAGATAACTAATACAAATGTAATAATAATCTATCAGACTGGGAGTAGGGTATGGGAGGGCGTTTTATTCCCTCCTTTCGAAAAATAGTTAGTGCGATTCCAATTAAACTTCATTTTAATCGTTTAATTTTGAATTACACTGCACTATTTTCTTCAGTCGGAAGAAAAACGAGATCTTTAACGCCTGTTATCATTTCCCCTCCAATTTTCACAATATCGACTTACAACACAAAGGTGATATTAATACTTATATCAATTCTATTATTTCAATTATTTCACTTCAATTTGTCTGTTCGGATGGAGAATTTGTGTCATATTCTCCTCAATAATCGGTTTATTGTAGAATTTGGCCACTGTTTTGGCTTGCCTCCAACCAACTGTAGCCATAATAGTTGCCAGAAATACTTCTTTCGTCACCGCTTTACTGACCATTGCAGCTCTAGTTGAGTGTGGTTTAAATGTGTTCATGTCAATGCCAGCTTCCCTCAAAACTTTTCTTACCAAACAAATCAATGCATCCCTGGATAATCCCATAAATGGCCAAATGTAGCTTACAAATAATGGTTGAGAATTTCTACAGTCCCTGGTTCTTTCTGAATACACCTTCAATGTCTCCACAATGCAACTATTTTTATCATGAAACCTTTTCAGCATAATATCTGGCACATGTTTGCCAGGTTTTGATGTTTTTGTCAGATGATTAATTCTAATCCTTAACAACTCTCCTTCAAACAAAACATCACCAGTCTTAATTTGTACAATTGAAGCTCCCCTTCTTCCAGAAAGGACCAATAGCAATGTAGCTGTTTTTAAAGTGAGTCTGGATAACTTCAGATCTTTTGTTAGGCTCCATGCAGACAGTAATTGAAATACTTTATTTACGTCCCACGTTGTTCGGTATCTGAGGAGACATGGTCTTCTATTAAATATGCCTTTCATAAAGCGATTAATCATTTCCTTTTAGGTTTCAGATTGTTTATCCATTATAAACAATGTCTGTATGGCACTCTTTGCCATATTGATGGAACTGTAGCTCAGTCCTCTCTGGAACATTTCAGTAAGAAAGTCAACAAGACTATTTACATCTGCTTGAAATGGATTTCTTTCCATTTCATCGTTAAATACAATCAATTAGTTAATATATGTCTCATATTGTTTGGCTGTGCTGTCTCTCCATGATGAAAGGATGATATCAACTGCTGTTTCTGAAATACCGCTTGTCTTGATTTTTCCCCCTGACAGCCTGCATGCCACTAACGTCAACTTTCTTGCCATTGGTTGTTCCAGCTTCCTGTTGATAGGGTTGAACAAAAGATCAATCTTTCAGGTAGTAAATAAGGGTCTCCAATTAGTAGATTTAGAAGTTTTGGAAACCAGGGTTGAGAAGGCCATAAGGGAGGAATGTGGCATATGGGTCAGGCCTCCATGAGAAATAATTTGGTAATTTGGTATTTAACCTTGAAGCAAATACATCAATTGACATACCCTTGAATATGTTATTCAGGTTTTCAAATACTTCCTCATTTAAAGTCAATTCTAATTCAAGCTTATGATTTCTTGACTATTTATCTGCTTCCACATTCAACTGTCCACAAATATGAGACAGTTTGATAAAGATTGTCTTCTCTTTACACCAATACCAAATCCCCCTGACAAGTTCATTTATCTTTTCTTTATTACTGCTCTTTTTATTCAAGCTAGTAACGGCTGAGGTATTGTCTGAATATATTTTTACATGACGATTTGTCAAATTTTACAAATTGATGAGACCAATCTTTATTGCCATAAGTTAAAGTTCAGTAATATGGTTTTCTTTCTCTTTCTCTGACCACATTCCTCCAGATCAAATACTGTCCCTTTCATTGTAGATTTTCATTGCCCTCCATTGATGCATCACATTTCAGAGTCAAAGAAATTGTCTTTTGAAATATAGGTTTTGGATATTTATCCATGTTGTCACACCACCATTTTAAATCTTTTATACACCCTTCTGTCAGAATTACTTTTGCTAGATAATTTCCGTTAACTTCTTTCAACTTCTTGTTTCTGAAAATCTCCAGTCTTTTATAACATAATTTTGCATACGAGTTGCCCAATTCTAAAGCAACTAGCTTGCCTATTAACTCTGATAATTCTTTTAAAGTCACCATTAGCTTTCCCAGAACATCATAACAATGATGTTTTATTTTCTGTGATTTATCTCTTGATGGCTTTACAACAAACTTTACATTATCAATTACAAACCCCAAGAATTCAATGGTTTTGCTACCATGAAACACAGATTTTGTTGGGTGAATGGTGAATCCTGCTTGGTCAAAAATTTGCTTGTTTGAGTTATATTCTCATTTATTTCTTCCCAAGATTCCCCTGTTAAGAGAATGTCATCAATGTAAACACTGTTCAAGAATCCTCTGGTTCTGAGAACTGACATTAATGGCTTGGTGGTTTTTGTAAATATTCTTGGGGCATCTGAGTATCATTGTGGCAAACATTGAAATTCATAAGATTTACCATCAAACTGAAATCTAAAAAATCTTTTGTCCTCTTCTTTGATGAGTATTGAATAATATGCATCCTTTGAATTTATCTTTGCAAACCAACAGTCTCTCCTGACCAGTGACAAAGCTGTTTTTAGTGTCTCCTTCTTAAAATGAGTGTTTTGTACGGATTCATTTAGCTTCTTGAGATTTAAGATTGTGTGAACAGAACCATCTGGCTTGGGTCTCATAAAGACATTTGTAACAAACTGAATTCTTTTTTTTTTTTTTTTTTTTTTAATCCCAAATCCCATTTGGGAACTCTATAATAATGTCTTTCTCTAAAAACTTTTCAATCTCTAACCTGATCAGCTTCTTTTCTACCTACCTATGAGAATTTTAGTTCTTTCATTATTATACTATTGGAAGGTTTTTCACCTTCCGTGAAGTTTACTGAGCAACCTTCAATGTAACCAAGAATTTTCTCATCCATGGTAATTGCTTTCCAAAACTTTGTAAACAAGCTTATCTCCACCACCCCCTCCCCTTTTTGAAATTATTAGGCACATTCTTCAACCCTGGACACTTGTCATTATCATTAGTCTCGTCAAGTTGTTCAAAGCAAAGATTGCTTACAGAATGCTCCTTTATTTCCTTTGAGTATAGTTTCTCCAGTTCTGCCTTCCGGGGTTTCCTTTGTTTGGTTGCCTCCATATCTGTTGTATTGGTATTTTGCTGGCCAGATTTTTCACCATACGAGTGTTTGCTCCTTGATTGGTTTTGAGTTTTCTTTGGCCGAACTGATTCGGCCTCCATCGGTCGGCCTTGCCTTTTCCCAATCTCTGTGCCAGTCTCGCTTCTTCCGAGAGCTCCTTTATCTTTTCCCCTAACTTCACGCCAGACAAATAGTCTGTAGTCTTTTTCTCCTCTGAGTTGGCCATGAAGGGTTTCTTACTCAGAGACTTTTACTCCTCCGAAAGACCTCGAGAAAGGCTTTCCATTCTTCTATAGTTTATGTCAGAATAAGTGAAAACCGCAAGATTGAGGGCGTCAGTGATCTGGTCATCTAAATTACTTAAATCTACTGGTTTCTTTTTTCTCTTCATTTTCTTTACTTCGTCCAATGCCTGAGGCATTCCACACAAACTTTTCACTACAAATCCCTGAGTCTTTTGCAATTTAATGTACCCGGTCCTTTGTGCTAAATTTAAAAGTTACCAAACCTGCTGATTTGTTTTAGGGACAACAAGATTATGACAGTTTTCTGGTCTCCTGACATTGTCACACAATTCCTTCAGCTTTTCATTATCCCTATCATTACAAAGGACCGTGCTAATTGCGTCTGCTAATTTTGGTGACAAATCTGGACCACACACTGTTTTTGAGCCCAAAAGATCAGCTAAACTCTCCTCCACTTCACTATTCACTTCATCATTTTCCGATGATGAGACACCTTCAAAAGGATCTTTATTGGTTGATGTTAGTTTCGGTTTTTTAAATTTTGCCCTCCAAATCTTCCACATCTGGTGAAACTGGTACTGGACGTTTCTTAGTCTTAGATTTCGAGTCTCCCTGAGACATTGACTGAAAAAATTTCATTGTAGATTTTACAGTACCAACCAATGTTATGCATACTTCCACTAGATCACTTTTACCCCCTGCCTCTTTTGAACTACCGCCAGACTTTTGCACGTTTCCAGTATCACATTGTTTGCTTTTACCCACTGGTCTTTTTAGCCGTGATGTACTTGGACCTGGGTTCTCAAATGATTTGTTTGACTAGCTTTTACTCTGTACGAATTTAGACATGTCTATCTGTACCTTCTTCTTTTCCTCCTCTGGGGCAAAATTTTGTCTTAAGTCTATATCAATTTCACCCATAAAGGATCCTGTTTCATTTAATCGTAAATAAAGTTTGTCAGAGTCTGACTCCCATTCTACTCTTTCACTTTTAATTTTCTTATAACCACAAAGTACTTTATAATCAAAACATGTACATTTACAATAAATAGACTTATATTATTATAATCTGGTGATGGATTCAATCCAATTAAAACCACTTCTGCCCTGTGAAAGCCCTTGGCTTTTATTAACACAGGTAAATTGAATATTGTTCAATAATAGTACTGCTGGCAACGATATAGATAATAAATTATGATGGTTCAGTGACTGGCCTATTAACACTTCACACTCTTAAACACCACAATACTGTGTATTTCTTGTGACGGCTCAAGGCCTATTAACACAAGTTTAAATTTATAAAGTGGTCAGGCTTGATTCACAAAGAAGTTGGCAAGTGTATATCTATTTCAAGACAGTGATCTATCATGAGAAGTAAAATAGACATGCAAAGTATTTACAAGAGATAAGCTTATCCAATATGCACATTCTCTCAATCATTACCTTTTAACAGTCGCAGTAAATCCATTTTCCGCTCTAGTCTACCCTTAGAATCTAGAGCTTGATTAGAGATCTACAGATCATAATCCATATCTAGATCTGAATGAGGTATTTACAAATTCAGTCCCCCATTTAACTTAGTAAATAGGACACAATTAACAGAATCTGTTTCTCTAGTAGATTTCAGTAACAAAATCCAGACTAAGACTAAGATTAGATATTATATAGATACAGATTAGATCTAGTCAGCCCGATCTATCAGATAAACTAAAGGTTGTATGTTCACATATAATTAAACGTAGCGATGTAAATCTAGATCTAGATCTAGATCCAGAACTTGAGATTCCCCTCGATTTAGGGCCTTGTCCAGGATCAAGTCTACTGATCTAGTTTCCACTTATATAGTCTACCACTCAAGACCGCCCATCGTAATCGAAGATGGATATCTCAGTCAAGATCTTGATCAAACCACAAACCCCTAATTTTGATTAGGATTCTAAATCAATTAGAATAAAATATTGTTATTCCAGATTCTAGATCTATGTTTAATCTGGAAAAGTTTTAGTTGTTCTTTCCAAATTTCCATGAGCTGCAAGGCTCACCTCTTGTCCCGGCAAAACCTTTGCACACTATGACCTTTCCCGCGCTAAACCGGAGCACACATCTCATTTTTCTTCCGACTGAAGAAAATAGTGCAGTGTAATCGGAGTTAAGACTTAAATGAGAACAACACTCCCTTAGTTGAATGTTTGTGATAAAATATTACCAAAAGGAAATGACTCATAAAAATGATTGTTCCAAATGGGGACATAGCCACATTTCTTTACCAAGAGAGGTATCAATTTAGAAAATAAAGATATGAAAAAATCACAATCAAAGGTTTTCTTTTTTAATAGTATTGATATCCCAGATTTTCATGATTTTGCATAAAATTGGACTTTATATGCAAAGTTGGATGCAAATTGTAAATTATTAAGTAAAACCCTTTACACCATAAGAAAGATCAGTTGTTTAGCTTTAAAATGAGCTGTAATATGTATGTCTACTTGGACATGAAAGGTATTATGACTGAAATAAACCGCCGACCCCCTTATTAAAAAACAAAACAAACCCTCTACCTGCAAACAAAGGGCAATAACTCTACGAAGACGACACTTTATCAAACCATAACAAGCTGTCTTCTAACCCTCGAGATCTGCTCTATCCAAAATATGTAGTGGCAAAAAGTCCGCAAGGTGTGTGTGGTGGGCGGGGAGAGGTGCTGGTGGCCTTAAGTCTAAAAGCAGTAATCTGCAGGTAACGAGACACCATTTTACTCGATATCGGATTTATTTACCCGCGTTGCTAAAATGACAGTATTTATCTTATTAATCAACCTATCCTTTTGAAATTTGCACATATTATGTAGATTTAGTAATTCTAGGCATCAGCCAAAGAAATTTGTAAAGAAATGAATTTGTACGGAAATATTAGCATTTAAATTTGGGCGCATCTGTTTTGGGTTCACCCGACATATGTTTTATGTTGTATGTATGTGTGTGTGTGGGTGTATAACATAGTGAAAGTTTTTTCACGATCAGGAAGATCAGCTTTTAAAATTTCATTTGAGCACGTACAGTTGCCTTTTTGCTGATATGTAGTCTGATTTAAGATTGAATGAGAATGACAATCCCATAGTTGAATGTTTGTGACAAAGTATTAACAAAGGGGAATAACTCGGAAAAATGATTGTTCCAAATGGGCACATACCCAGTTTTCTCTACTAAGAAGGGTATCAATTAAGAACATAAATGAAAAAATCACAAGCAAAGGTTTACTTCTTGATTTTTTGATATCCCAGAATTTCACAATTTTGACACAAAATTGAACTTTATATACGTATATCTTTTTTTCTGTAACATATACATCAAAACCCATTACACCATAAGAAAGATCAGCTTTTTAGCTTTCAAATGATCTATAATAAGTAATTACCTCTTGGACGTAGAAGGTATTCTGAAATAAACCGCCCACCCAGGGAGGGGGACTCGTTGAACCTATGAACCCTAGGTCTAATAGATGGCTTTGAAGGAATTGTTGCATTCTTACCAAACCGTCTACGAAATTTGCGAATTGTCAATATTGATGAATTCGTGGAACAGTAATGATCCACGCAAAATGCCCTTTGTTATTTCTGAACTGGACCATGATTTGGCCAAAGTTACCTCCTTAACTCAGCGCTCACTGCATATTTCAGTAGTAACTTGCCACTTGGCACACAAGCACCTTGGAATTTTGATAACCTGACACAAGGTCTATCTGCGTAAGTTCACCCTAACTTGCATAAAGTAAAAGTGGCTGCCGTTGAAAAATTAAGCAAAATGAAAATAACTCCAAATTATCATACACTTCTCACATTCTCATTAAAATGGAGTCAAAATATATTGAATTGGTGATGCCTTAGCCATTGAAATATGAATTTTGAATGTGCAAGGTCCAGTTTTTCATTTATTCAATACAAGGTGAGAACCAGCAATTGCGGGAAAGAAAAGTTTCTCTCACAGCGTAGCTAGACTGTTCCGTTTATTTATCCTCCTTGCTCGTACCAAGTCACGCTGACCTTGGGTGACCGAGGTCAGGAGCCGCTCATGAGTCCGATGTCAGAGACGAACATTTCTCAAGGCGCGTAGCCGTTAATTACAGGTTCAAATATCACTCTCTAACTGCCAAAGGTAACTACAATCGGCTAATGTGCACATGAAGAACGCCTTTTGAATTGCTCCTCTCGCTGACCATGAAAGAAAGGACATAAAAAATCGATTCATTTTCTCCTGGCAGAGGTTTGAAATGGGCCTATTTTTGGTTCATTGTTTTTACCTAATGCATAATCTTAAAAATAATTAAGTTGTTTAACAGACATTTTTTGTTGTCTAAAATGTGCTCGGATGATTCATAAGACATGCATAAATGTACTTACGAGAAAGAATTGAGAGAGGTCTGTAACTTTTCAAGATTGAACAGTTTAAGCATTGTGAATTCAATGAAAATCGGCATTTCTATGTGCTCCATAACAATACACACACATACAAAATTTAACACACACGCAAACACATTATACTATACATGGCCTAGGATACATATCGAATTTTGATCATAAACCGCTTAGAACCAGACATAGAATAGGGCTTTTTCAAAGATTTTTTTTGTTTCATAACGATATATGTCTTCTCTTTATACGAGGCTTTATGGGATAAGAATCGTATATGCACGAATTTTGTAATTACATGTTAATTAGAGAGATGTCGTAAAACATCGTAAAATTTACTCACACAATTATCAAAAGCGCAATTCACGAAAACTACAAACGCTAGAATGTTGAAATTTCAATTAAACCCAGGGAGTGGTGTTGGATGAGTGAAAGAAAGAAAGAAATGAAATTTTGGCGCAATAATGTGGATGTAGTGAAGGGAAGAATGATGCTTTTCAGGCTATGCCATTGATCTGACAGCAGGTAGCGAGAACTGCACGTGACGGCTAGTGACCCCGAGCAGGTAGCCGGGTGGAGTTGATTAATGGCCTTCGGCTGGCTTCAACTAACCGGTAGTGGTTTTCTGTTAGAGTAAGCCGCCGTGGCTATCAAAACAAATAATACACTGCGCCAGGTCTGTGTTTAAAAACAATAAATAAATTTTTTTTAATGGAAACATAGATGATACCATCTAGAAATCTAGTTTAATGAGCGCATGTCGATTGTGGAAATTAAATCCAAACGTAGGTTAAAAAATACAATATAGATGTAGTTCTAGATCTAAATAAATTCTTGTCATGTACAGTCCTAAGGTAAAGTGGTTGTAAGAGCAATAAAAGAGAGCTAGACTCTATTCATTTTAATTAGATCCTTTTGATCTAGATACTTAGAAGGCCTTCAAGTAGACGATAGCCTATCGAACATCGGTGTAAATTGGACGGTACCGGTATCGAACATTGTAAGTATCTGTTTTTTTCCCTAACGTTTTATAGATTTATGCACCTCCAGGTACCTTCCTTTTCTGAAACAGTTGTAAAACACTCGTATAGAGGCCTATAAGCACTCAATCCACTGAAAATTCTTCAAGGGAAATGATAATTCTTGCAGAAATCGTACAAATCCAGACACACACAAAATCAAAGGACTATTCAACTGATAATCGATACCGTCCACTGTACACCGATGTTCGATACTGTCAACTTGAAGGCTCTGGGGGTAGGCTAACAAAGAAATATTTAACGTCTATATTAAAATCAATTGTAATAGATCTACACCCTAGATCTATAGTTAGATCTAGAAGACTTAACAGTACTGGATGGCTTTCCATAGGGAAATTCATTTATTACAAATTAAAAAGTGATTTATACATCCAATCCAAATTAACAACATAAATTAACAGAACGCATGAATTTGGTATAAATTCAGAATAGCTGCTATTTTAATGGAATTTGAAGAAACTACATTATTACCAACCCTATCAATATTGAAGGTAGCCCGGTAGCTCGGTTGGTAGAGCGGCTGACTGCCATGTGAGGTGGCCCGAGTTCGAACCCTAGCCGGGCAGTGGATTTTTTTTTCGGGGCTCCCTTTTCACCCAGCAGTTTAAATGGGTAGCTAGGTCTTTCTAGACTTGGCAGAAGTAAAGTCGGCGTGGAAAGCAATGGCA
>JAOYNN010000488.1:0-13306 GCA_025770095.1 Goniobranchus kuniei | reverse complement strand
TAAGACTTCTCGCTTCCAAAAGTCAGATAGCCGAAACTCTGTCGATGTGAACAGAGGTAACCTAAACATATAACAATAATAATAATAATAATAATAATAATAATAATAATAATAATAATAATATTAACATTAATTGTATTGCACTTTCCTCGACAAGGGATCTCAAAGCACTTTAAGATACAAGTAGAACAATTTTTAAGAAAATTATAATGATGTTTTACTTTTGTACTTTTTTTTATTGGTTTGATTCGTCAGTGTATTGCTCACATTTTTTTTACAAAGCACAATTTATACTCACTAAATATAAAATAATATATTGTTATAGGACATTAATGTAAATAGCTTGGGATTTGAAAGAAGAGAAGACAAATTAAAGACTGGCATAAATGATGTAAATGTCTTCAGGGTTTGAACTATTTTACATTTGTCAATGAGCTTGATGTAAATGTCTTCAGGGTCTAAACTATTTTACATTTGTCTTAATGAGCTTGATGTAAATGTCTTCAGGGTTTAAACTAATTTACATTTGTCTTAATGAGCTTGATATAAGTGTCTTCAGGGTCTAAACTATTTTACATTTGTCTTAATGAGCTTGATGTAAATGTATTCAGGGTTTAAAGTATTTTACATTTGTCTTAATGAGCTTGATGTAAATGTCTTCAGGGTTTAAACTATTTTACATTTGTCTTAATGAGCTTGATCGAAGTGTCTTCAGGGTTTAAACTATTTTACATTTGTCTTAATGAGCTTGATGGAAGTGCAGTGTGCATTTGTTTTAGTACACACACATGCCTCTTGTCACTCTGTATTTATCAGGTTTATGACGATAGCAAATCATTTCTGTTTAAGCATAATTAAGTTCTTTGTGGTCAGGCACAATAATTGTTAATAAATTGGTCTTCTGACAATATTTAAATGCAATTGCTTATTGATGGGTCAGAAATGTGCATGCATTTACACTTCACTTAGATCACAACATTTAAATGCGGTTGCTTATTGATAGGGTCAGAAATTTGCATGCATTTACACTTCACTCGGATCACAACATTTAAATGCGGTTGTTTATTGATAGGGTCAGAAATTTGCATGCATTTACACTTCACTTGGATTACAACATTTAAATGCAGTTGTTTATTGATAGGGTCAGAAATTTGCATGCATTTACACTTCACTTGGATAACAAAATTTAAATGCAATTGATTATTGATAGGGTCAGAAATTTGCATGCATTTAGACTTCACTTGGATAACAAAATTTAAATGCAATTGATTATTGATAGGGTCAGAAATTTGCATGCATTTAGACTCCACTTGGATCACAACATTTAAATGCGGTTGCCTACCTCTGCTTAGATCACGTCATTTAAAATTATGCAATATCTGAACATTTGGGTCGTATAGGTGAATATTCATAAACAACAAAATTACTTAATTTTCATAAATGATTAAACTATTAAAATAGTCCTTCATGAAATTAAATTATTCATTTTCAATTTCTTCTCCTCCTATTCATCACCATTTACGAATCTTAACAGAATTGTGATGCTCACTGTGTGTGTGAGGACTCCTGGAACAATACGTATGCTTGTATTCGTTACAAGATGACTGATGCTACTTACAAATATTGTGGATTTCAAGATAATGCTGTAAGTATGATAATTTTCTTACCACAATGAAATTGTTTGCTAGTGTGTGTGTGTGTGTGTGTGAGAGTGAGAGAGATAAGAGAGAGAGAGAGAGGGAGGGGGAGACAGACAGACAGAGACAGATACAGAGGGAGAGAGAGAGAGAGGGCAGAGAGGCTGACAGATAGATTGGGAAAGAGAGTTAGAGAGGCGGACAGACAGATAGCTAGAGAGAGAGAGAGAGACAGACAGACAGCCAGACAATCAGAGAGGTAGGCAGGCAGGCAGAGACAGAGACAGAAGGGAACAAAGAGAGACATACCCAAATCAGTTATAGGTGATCATCATGAAACGTGTCCAAATCTTAAGCGATGAAATGCAAAGCCGACTTATGTTTTGTTTAGTGCTGTGTAAGCCAAGGCTGGTGGTGTAAGAACTTCAAAGAATGTCTTGTGAGGTTTAGAAAACTGTTTTAATTGCATGTAATAACTAAAGATGTTTTTGTGTTTTTCTCCATTACAGAATTTTGTAGAGGTTTACAACTTGACCTCAGATCCAAATGAAATGACTAACATAGTTAACACAGCTTCTTCTGACTTGTTGACAGCGCTTAGCAAACGCCTTGCAAACATGTCCCTATGTTCAGGGAAAACTTGTCGTACCTACTTAGCACCATGAGGTTGAATATAATTTTATTTTGAAAATGTTATCTATTTTAACGCAAAAATTGATCCTACTAGACAAAAATAATATGTACAATATTTAACAAAAAATTCCTTGTTAATCAGAACAATTTACTTTCACCTGATTTCATTCCACACAATAGTACAAATATTGCAAGTGTACTCATGTGTTGTCTTTTTCAAGCAAAAATTGAGGGAATCATTGTATTTTTTGGTTTTAGTTGATATTTGGGCAATAACAAGGTCTGTATTACATGAGCTCTCACATAAAGGATATCTATTAAATATGCCATTTGGTTCAGGATGGCCTTACATATGATGGAAAAGAACACAAACTATTGATGATTTATGTCATGTGTTTCATGTTTATTATCACACTTTTCCAATTGAACTTTACTTGTTTACAAAGAAAATTGTGAAACATTCCCCCATTTTGGGAGTTTTAAAAGACGCCTGTGGGAGTTTAACAGGATAGAATTTGGGAGTTTATTAAGATGCTGGTTTGGAAATTTAAAACAAAACAGTTTGGACATTTAACAAGAGAACAGTTTTGCAATATAAAGAGAAAAAAGTCTGGGAGTTTAACAAGATGACAGTTTGGGAATTTAATAGGATGCTAAGAGTACAAGTACTGTAGCAGAGGTAATGAGATGTGATATTGAAAAACTGGCTAGGAAACTGCTTAACTTGTAGTAGGGAGTGAGAATCAATGTGGGTCAATGGCATTTGAGGATATTGTCATCATTATATATCCTTTTGCTTTTCTCTCTTATTTTCAGAGTTTGAAAGCGTTACAACATTTTTTAATATCTCATGTTGATTATAAATAGTTAAGTGGATTGATAAGGATAGCATGTTTTGAAATTTTAGAGTGGGAAGCTCTTTTGAAATAGTGGGCAATAGAAAACAGCATATAGGATAGTTTAAACAGATGGTTGTTATTGATGGCTGATAAGGTAGTTCTATGGATTAGGATCCTGTATAGGAATTAAATGAACTAGTAAAGAAGTTGTAAATTACTATATATATATCATATATAAATTTTCGTAATGTCTGTCTGTCTGTGTTACCGAACTTTCCCACTCATAGCCAACCAATTTTGGCAAATTAGGTATCAAATCAAAGCTCTCACTGCGAGGAATGTCTGTTGGAAATTGTGTTTTAATTCACATTAGGACAACTTCACAAAACAATTTTTTTCCATTTTATTAAGGCCACATAGGAGAAAACTCAGATACTTGCCATTGCTTCACAGGCCTTTTTTTCCCCTTCTTTCTTTTGTCGCAAGGTGGACCCTTCCCTTTACATCGCTCGACAGTCCAATGTGTTCACTCCACATGCAGCAAATGCAGTAACAATAATGCAATTATTAGATAAGTCCAGTGGTTGAGAATGTGAAAGAACAGTAAATAACATTTGAGACTTAACGGGACTGCTTGTAGCAAGGAAAGATTTGAGAAGGTAGATGGTTTAAGGAAATGGCAGTGTGACTGTGAAGACTAAATTTAAAACAAAAAAGTGTGACAAATAGATGGAACTCTGTACCGGAGGAGCATAAATTATGGAACTTAAAAAAAAAAAGTGACAAATAGATGGAAATGTGTACAGGAGGAGAATAAATTATGGAACTTAAAACAAAAGAATGTCACAAATAGATGGAAATCTGTACTGGAGGAGAATAAATTATGGAACTTAAAACAAAAAAATGTGGCAAAGAGATGGAAATCTGTACTGGAGGAGAATAAATTATGGAACTTAAAACAAAAAAAAATGTTTTCAAATAGATGGAAATCTGTACTGGAGGAGAATAAATTATGTAACTTAAAACGCAAAATATCCTTTGTAATTATTGAAGTCTCTTATTTCAGGTTACATCCAATTCCATCTGTTTTTTATAACTTCATTGTTTCATATGTTCTATATCCTAGTTTTTCCATGACATTTCTGACAACCGTTTGTTTATGATTTAATGTTCCTATTGAATTCTTTTACCCTTTTTGTTTACTCTCATTACTTGTCTGACAATTATAAGTGTTGTTTTTTAAATTTCAATTTTGTTTTGTTTTTGCTTTTTTCATATTTAAATTATTACTCTCATGACTTTATGACATTAGTGTGTTTTGATTTGAAAGACTTATTCTGTTTTGTTTACGACTCATTACTGTTGTGACATGTATTGATTTGAAATTTTTTTACTCAAATGAATTTTTCTAATTTCTTTCATTAGGGCCTATGCCTTTGATAATTCTTCTTTCGTCCTATTTTGAAGTTATGCCTCGCTTTGACTTTTATATTTCTAGGCTATATTGATACAGTCTAATGCTAATATATATACTCATGGCATTTGTTGAGGTCTTACACATATCGATTTCATGTCAAAGCCTTGTCATTTTCCATATACAATGTTTACCATACCCAGTGTGGGTTAGAAGATACTCCAGGATTATTAGTAGACGGGGAAAATCTTAACAGCATTAGATATGCAGATAACACAGTTCTGGTTGCAGAATCTGAAAATCAAACACAGAAACTTCTCAACAATGTTGTTTCAGAATGCATGGTGATTTAAAAAAACATAATCAACCCCAAATGTTATATCTTTAGCAAAGGAGAACAAATCAAACAAGTAACAAAGTTCAAATATCTTGGCTACTTAATAACATCAAATGGCAGATGCACAAGTGAAAAGACACGTTTCAAAAAATGAAGCCAATTTAACCAATAGAAATATGATAATGACCACTAAAATCAGAGTATTAAAAACATATGTATGGTCAGTACTATTATATGGATGTGAATGCTGGACCCTAAATAAAGAAGTAATGAGGAAATGAGAGGCAGCAAAGATGTGGTTTATAATGAGAATGTCATGGATGGAAAAAAAATCTAATGAATTAATACTAGAAGAGGCAAATGTAGAGAGATTATTAATCGAAACTATAAGAATGAGACAACTACAGTTTTTGGGACACATCTGCCACCACAGGGGTCTAGAATATCTATCTATCACTGGGAATATTGATGGGATATGTAGCAAAGGTAGACAGAGAACTACATATATTGATAGTCTCAAAGCAATTTCAACAGAGAGCAGTGGCAATAATCTCCTATGATTAGCTAAAAACAGATTTGAGTGAAGAGCCATGATTGCCAATGTCTGTTCCAGACAAGGTGCCTAAAGAAGAAGAAGAAGAAGTGTGGGTATCGGGATCCTCAAGGTGAAAGAAAAGGAACAATGCAAGTACTCCCTTTGCATGCTGTGAGTGACAGCTAAGGGTTAAGTGAGAGCTTCTTCTCTCCTCTATCTTCTTCTGTCAGGCTCCCTTTTATGTCCTCTGAGGAATCAAGTTTTACTGTTTAATAGCCTATTATCATCCTTTTTCCCCATATACTCTGATATGACCTGATAGAATTTGATAAAGCCCTAAAATACCAAACAAACATAAAAGATATAAAAACAAAACAAAAGAGAAAACCAACTGGAGATTGTAGCGATCATTCTTGAACTGTAAGGATGTTCTTAATTCTGGAATGTTTCAAACTTGGCAGCAATGACAAATATTGGCTATGGGTCCCATTGTAAATGACAGTCTTAAGTTTCTGAGATTAAGACCCCAGTCTTCCATGTAACTTATCAGGTAGTAGGGATGAATGGAATCAGGATGGTTTTTACCCCAAACATCACACTTCTCAACCTCTTTTCACTCATTTGTATGAGAATGCCAACAATCATGATCTGTATCAGAAATGTATGATGCCCTGTCAGAAGGTGTGTATGGATATGTGCCAATTTTTGTCACTTCAAAAGTTTAATAGGATGATTTGTTACCTTTCATTTTACATTCTACCCATATTGTGGAAGATTTTATACTTTTTTAGCCTTGAATATCTGTTAATTGATGCACATTGAATTGTCTTGTTGCTGAAAAGTTGTTTACTTTGCTTGCTTTGATTGTCATGTGGATACGATTGCATTTTGCGTACATGGTTATACAATTGATGATTTTGCAGTGGAGTAACATTGCTGCTCTTTCTTAACTATAAATTGTTACAATTTTGCAAAACTGATTATTAGTTAGCCTGTCATTTGGATGGCAGAAAGAAGTGCCGGTGTGGTAATCGCCTATTGTTTAAACATCAAAGGAGCTTAAAAACCCTGTAGGAAGGAAGCGCTAATATTCATGGTATCGATACGAACTAAATTGACTGGGTATTGACCTCTTCTGTTAGCCAAGGAGTGCGGGTGATCTTTTAATCGGGATACCACCCATGCTGGTTGTTGCTCTTTGTCATATGTTTTTCAAAAATTCCAGATGACATGATCTTAATTTAGGTCTTTTCCTGCTCTTCTTGAAGTTTTCTATAAATTCTAAAATATTTGGGTGCAGTGAGTTGAAATGACTTTTGAAATGGTTGTGAAAGCTCTCAAATGCATTGGTTGTTCTTATACCAGCATCCTGACAAGCCCATAGCTCTTGAGGGAATCTGGCATCCTCTAAAATGTACAATTTCAAAAGGCAATCAGCTAATTGATCAATTTTGCCGTTTTCTTCTGTTTGTAGCTGTTTCGTTATGATGACAAAGGCAAAGCAGTCCAACAAGTCATCTGGAAGAAATGCGGGGAGACTAAAAATGGATTTCAGCCAAAGAAAAACTCCAATGTCAGATTTAAAGTCAGTGGAAAGGCCTGTTTCTTGAATCATTCTATACCATGCATGGGCTACTTGATTATTTGAAATGCAGTCTGAATATCTTAAGGGCAGCTTCCTACAGATCATATAGGATGACATATGGATTAAGTTCCAATCCATTTTGAAGCATTAATTGTGTTATCAGTTCTAATAGACTTTGTGTAAGTTAAGCCTTTTCTTTTCTATCTGGAAGCAAAGTAAATGTTCAAGGGATGTACTGTCCATTTTTTGCCCAATGGGTGGTGTGGAGTTGAAAAAAATAACAAGGGCAAAATTTTAATATTCCGTCTGCAAGAAGATGATCAGATTCAGCAAATTTGTTATAGATTATCCAATTTTGAAAAAAAAAAAAAAAGGAATGTTAAATTCTTTGTCTACTGTAATAATGAAGTCGGTTTCATGGCTTTCCAAGACTTTTAAAATGTTCTCTCTTATTTTGGGATTTTGGTCCGTTTTCTAAATCTGTGATGACGTACCTGAAATCACAAATGGATTGAGGAATACATAGATATAACAAAAACCAAAATGAAATTCCCACATAAAACAAAAGTTGTCCTTCTCTTATTAGCACCTCAATACCAACATTAATGAAATGTAAATGAAAGACGAGACAGTGATATTTTAAACTTATTAATATTAATCAAATAAAAAAAGAAGGGGATGAAATGGCGGGATGAATGTATTAATGTTCCTCATATTTTATAAGAAAAGGTTCATAAAAATGTATGTGATCTTACCTGACGGCAGAGATTATTAACATCTTTGAAACATTTGATGTTTGTGACGAGGCCTCTTTGCAAATAATTTTAGCTAGTCTTTCAGAGGGTTGAGACTTCGCTCTCCTTTTCTTTCCTTGGTACAGCTCCGACATTTGTTTGTCATGTAGTGTTGGGGCTTCATGCTGATGCTCTGTTCCAGTCTTTATCATGACCATGCAATCACTATCAGTGATGATACTTGTTGTGCAATTTTTCTTTGAGCATTGACGTCGAATAGTGTCTGTTGTATCATATCTTTCTGCCAGTCTGTATTAAAGATTGTTAAAGATCAACCCTTGTCCACCTTTCTGTGTTGTACAAAGCTACATTTTTAAAGACAGGATAGAAAATGAAAGACAAGATGCAATCTTTCCCTTTTATACATTTGGATTGATTTTGATTCACACCTGTAAAAGTCTTATCATTTTTCTGTTATGAACAGTGGTCACTTTGCAAAAAGTGTGACAAGAAAGCAGTACATCACTTTCAAATACTGTTTATGACAATATGCACTAAGTGAACAAAAGTTACTTTTGATAGAATCTACAGAATTTATTGTAATTGTAGCCTTATGTAGACTTTGTTGACATTTTCAACAATAAAAAAAAAAAGAAAGTTATTTTTAATTCTGTTTTGGCACAGGATAATGCTGTTGTAGTGTATTATTAATCATGATCACAGCTTACATTTAATTTACATTCATTATATTTTGTATGGAAGTCAACATCAACTGTGGGATGAATGGCATTTGCCAGGTTGCTTTGTAGTGAGTTGATATAGTCTATTTCTGTGTCGCTTCAAGCTTCAAATTTCAAATTTGAATTCTATTAAGTATTCAATACCAAAATCAAGTATTATTGAGAGAGAGACCGGCGTTTTTTACCAACAGGAATTTTTTTGCATTTTACCCTATTATTACATAACACCAATTTACACTGGTACATCTTTCCATCCACATGTCATTCTTATTAGTAAGGCCTTATTTTTTTTTTTTTTTTATCACTGCATCCATGATAAAAAGATAAATGTAGAGTTATTTATATAGGTCCTTCTTTGTAAAATGTTTGTTAGAAGAAAATGTTATATTATATTTATACTAATTGCATTTAATTCCAAACATTTCATTTCAAATTCTCACTTATCTTCATGTGATAAAAAATGGCATGCAGACTTTTGGAAAATTGCAAATGTTTAAATACCCCAAACTTTCAAAAAGGCTCTCTTTTTCTCAGGCTTCCTCAAAATAATTCTCAGTACAATGCTTAGGTTTGAGTGACTTAGCCAAGTGCTTAGCACAACTCAAAATGAATTGGTAGGTAGCAAATTAACAACCATAACATTAATATTAGGCAAAACAAAAGGCATAACTATAATTAAGAAATGTTACGTGTGTGGTTGTAGGGGCAACAGAAAACAGTTGCATACTGCACATCGGCATAATCTATCCTATGATTATTGAAGGTATGCAGATACAACATATTTTTCAGAGAGCTTCTTCTCTCATATCTTATCTGCCTTCTTCTGTCAGGCTCTCCTTTTTGTCCTCAGAGGTCAGAGTATTCTGGGAGAGGGAAGTAGGTATTATTATTCGGTGGCTATCCCCCATTCATGTGAATTGCATGGTTTAAAAATACAATTGGGGTCACTTGCTATCTAGATGTATCAAGTACTTTTGTACACAATTGGCGGTAGAAAATCCTGGATGGTTATCGTATGCACTGTTTAGCGCTTGATTGCCATTGTTAATTTAATTTTTTTTTAAATGATAAGTTTTGTGTTTGTAAATCATCTATCCATTTAGTTTTTAAGGTTACATTGTATTGCTAGTTATATTTTTTTTTAGAGAGAAGATAATTTTGATGTCTGTAAATCATCTCTCCCTGTGGCTTTTTAGTTATTTTATGTTTATTATTTTTTACGTCTGCTTCCCCTTGTAGCAACTTGCTTTCCTCTTCTAAAAATCTTTACTACTAATTCTGTTCTTTCTCTTACTTTAAACTGCCTTTTTGTCTTGCTTTTACCTTGGGTGCTGAGATGACCTGTGTAGTCGAAAAGAGCTCCAAAACACCAAATATCTACACACAAACTCTAGAGTACCACATTAAGCTCTAGATTGGCACTTGAATTCCTCTTTCCCTAGCTGACGTAGACTGTGGAATCCCTGATTCTATCAGATAGAGTTGAGGTGTTGTCTCTTTTAAACAGTTCTTCTGAAATGATATATCTTGTATGGGTTTGTTTTGTCTTTCCTTCCATAGAGTAACCATAAAGTTATATATTTCCACACACAAATTAAATGGCTATGGGAAATCATGGGTAGTTATCGTTATTCCCAGTTATGGGTTTGATTGCCGTTGATAAATCTGTTAATTTTTTGTTCTGTTTTGGAGAGGTGATAATTTTATTTCTTATTGTTGTTGTTATATGTATCATGCTTATTGTTTATTTTAAATACTTCTTTACATCTCTGAAAACCTACATCTGTTGTTTCTTTTCTCTTATTCACTTTTAACTAGCCTGTTGTTGGTTTTGTTTTCAAATCATTCAAATGCTCTCATCCTACCATTGTAATGAATCAGAGTGATTGTTAAAAACTCTTCTTATTTTTGTTTATTGTGTGGATGTTATAATAAATGCCCAACTGTGCTGTGACTGATTATTTATCAGGAAACTTTGTAGAAATCCCCGTGTAGATCCCGGCTTCCTTAGCTGACAGGATGTAGAATAGGACCATTTCTATAGTCGGTTTCAAAATTTAGAGCCACAGAAAAAGGTCTATAACTCCGAAACCCTCTTTTTAATCATTCTGAGACATTGTGTAGTGGTTAGATACATCCATGACCAAACGAAAATGATTTTTTCATTTCAAAATCAGTATTTTTTGAGAAATTTGTTATTTGTCCTATATTAAATATGTCGAGCTAACAAAATTTCAACATTTCAATTGTATACAGCAAAGAATCGTGACGCAACGCAAAATGTGACGATATTTTCAGGTTTGAGAGTAAGGTTGGAAAAGTATACGCACTTTTATCTCAATTTATAATAGATCTACGTTATGTTGTTTTGACTATTGAACAAGTCGTAGCGACATGCTACTCTAGATCCAAAAGAAAAAACATCAACTATAGGTGTATTCTAGAATTTTTCTTTGGGTTTCATTGGATGTGCAAATGAATGGGATTGTTTTAATGTAAATCATAAAAATATTGTGCATTCAGCCATCTTGAGTATTTTATAAAGCTCTTCTAATAGAAAAAATATGTAATTACGTTAGATAAAAATTCGAAATTAGGATTTTCGTTTGGTCATGATCATTTCAGACTCATATACAAAATTTCAGCTCCAACCGATTTTTAGTTTTGAAGATATTGGCCTCAATATGTGACTCTGAATTTTGAACAAAACTATAGTACTCCCCAAGCATGCTATAAAAGCCAGCTAAGGGTTGAGTGTGAGCTTCTTCTCTTGCCTGTCCTTTAATGTCAGGCTCTGTTTTTTGTCCAGTGATGGTGTGGTTTAGCAGAGAGAGGGAAGGAAGCATGATTTAGGGGCTATCCTACATTCATGTGCAGTGCGTTACGTAAAAATATTATCAGGTCTTTTGCTATCCAAATGGACTGAGTACTTTTGTGCGCAAAAGGCCTTAGGAAATCCTGGATGGTTATCGCTGTGCAGTTTGGGGCTTGATGGCCATTGTTAAATTGTTTTTTGAATAAGGATTGGAGATGATTTTTTATTTTTTCGTCTGTAAATCGTCCCTCCACGTAGCCATAGTGTTACCTTTTTCCTAGGCACTGAGTAGGTGAAAAGAGCCCTTAAAGACCAAATGAACATTCAAATAAATATTTGGGAAGAGGATGTCTGTTATGGAAATGTACTTGTAAGAATTTTAAAGATCAACTTATTCAAAGGGGAAAAATGAACTTACATGGTTGATTTTATTTTTTGCTATTATTATAAGCATTGTGTGGAATGGATTGAACAAAATGTACGTGAAAATTAATTTCTGCTGTGTCAAATGATCTGGTGCTGAATGTAAAAAAACAATGTGGACTGATGCGATGCGTAACCTAGGAACAACTCATTTTCCTTTTGGGTTTTTTTTTTCATCTTGGTGGCAAAGAATCTACAATTTAACACAAAAATAGTTGCCCCAAACTTACAAATGCCTAGGGTAAAAGATAACCAATGGTTATGTGTTGTTTTGTTCAATAAAAGAGGCCTCTGATGTCTCATTATTTTATCCTGTAAAAGTCACCTTGGCTCTACCTGTGTTTTGAGAGTGTAGGTTTAATATAAATTGATATGTAATGATTAAGTATCAGAAATTAACAGCCTTTTTCTTAATTAACTTTGATACAAACTTACCCATGAAAGGGATCAATCTCCTAAATCTAATACGTTATCTGAAAATGAACATGAAACAGGGGGAAAAAATCCCACAATGCAAAGCAGTGAAAAATTGATGTTGTCAACTGACACAGTATTGCCTGTGTTTGGTAGAAGAGCTTATTTGATTGTCATTGAAACCATACTTGATGTTTGCCTTTAATTGTGAATAGAATATTTCTGGTTTCATATGGATAAGCATCTCTTCAGAAAAATGCCTTAAGTTACCCTTAAATCTATCTGTGAAAAGAGTTTTATAATTCTGTTTACCTGAGTAGTGTTATTCAGCTGGATTTTCTCAGGCTATATATCTTTCAATGCAAAGCACTTCAAATTTTCCAATTCTTTATTTGTTCCAATTAAGTTTGTGAAATTCAGATTATGTTTTCATACAGTATTAGGACTTTTGGAAACGAATTTTCGGAATATGCAAGAACTGTAACTTACCGTTTGTTCTTGTATTAAAGTTTTTGCAGGAAAAAGGATGGGCTCGAATTGCTCAGATAGTTCAGTATGCTGAATTAATCAAAATAACTTGTTTTAGGTAATATGTCTAGTCTACCAAAATCAATGACTCTTTTTAGTCAAATGGCATACCCTGGTACAAATGAAATTATTTATAATATTCTGTGTGAATGTTCTGGCAACATGTAACTTTCTAGCATAATTCATTTCATCTTCTCTGTGTTGATGACATGTTGAATGTATCTCCACCAAATGTTGTATTACATTCAATAATCTGGTTTGTATCCAACCCGAGTGTTGTTGCTTTTATTTGTTATATTTTGACAATACAGCTTGATCATATTATTGTGGTAGGTAAGATGAGTACTATTGAATTCATACTTATGACTCTACAAACCACAAAATTGAACTGTGAATAGAAGGAATGAATGATGTTGTTTTGCCAATCCGAGAGTGATATGTAATATTTATTCTTATTGGATAAAAAGATTTGATCAGGTATTGGTATTGTTGATAGAGTGATAATAATAAAACTAATGTTACTTCACATGTAATCATATGATAAAATCCTTGAATTCAACTGTTTTATAGTTCTCTACAGTTTTTTGAGTGTGTGTATTTGTGAAAATGTTGTGTATGTGTCCATCCCTATCTCTCTCTCTCTCTCTCTGTCTCTCTCTCTCACTCCCTCGC
>JAOYNN010000377.1:0-13306 GCA_025770095.1 Goniobranchus kuniei | reverse complement strand
AACTCTTTATCTGTTCAGAGCCGCACACTGCGTCATGAAGACTTTACCTCCTGATACATTTTTTTTGCCATTTAATACAGTGCTTCCCAAAAATTCTCAAATTACTCTTTATTTTCATAAAGTACATTCATTTCCCGTCAATTCTATATTTGACACAATAACATTACGATATATCGTTACTCACAAATAAATAAAATAAAAATAGCTTTATACCCCAAAGGGAAAAAACCACGAAAAAAGTGAGAAAAAAACTGAACGGATAAAGAGTTAAACTTCAGTAGCTGAATGGGGCATTATGATTTATGGACAGTAATTGGTGAATGTCAGTGGTAATACTTGAATGAGTTTCCAAACAAGTACTACGAAGGGTGTGAACCACAACAGTAAAATGCAAACAATTGTTTTATTCAAGGGTTCTCCTGCATCAAATATCTCAATAATATTTAGATGTAACGGGAATGAAAAATAAAATGGATGAATTGTTTTCAAATTGATATTCTGAACAATGTTGAAATTTTTCAACTCGAATTTAAGACCATTGAATTTAGATAAGAACGTTCTGTTTCTAAAGTGGAAAGAGTTATAATACGTTGGCATTCAATTTGTTTATCTCAACTGGGTATACACGAAACAAAGGAACAATGAAAAGATAGTTTATAAGACAGCAAATTTTTGGCTGGACTTGAATTTTTCAAATTGTATTATATTTATTTAAATGTTTTTTTAAAAGATTCCATTTTCATTATTTAGATTTGCTTTGCTGATTCTAAAAATGATGTCCTCATTGGAGATATTTTTATTTTACTTTTAGTTCGTGTGAAATACTTTCTCCTTCTGGGGAAAAAAAGAAAGCAAAAGCAAATCTTTCTTGACATTTCACTTTGGTTTAAATGTTCAGTGATAAATCAGCTGTGATATGAAGATGAGTGTACATAGCGTTTCCCTTCTCTGCATTAGTTAGGTTCTATTTAATATACTGTCATTTGTTACTTACATAAATCTGTGAATTTAAAGAGTTTTGTAGCAAATATGTTTTGGTACAGTAGAGAATTTCTTTTTAAGCTTTGTCTGTATTATATTAATGGGCAAGAGATAGGTTCATCTTTGCGTTTGTTTTTGTCTTAAAAGTTTTGTAAGTAGCAATGTGGTTTGTTGTTTTCCTGGAGATCTTATGAAGCTGTACATATTTTTAAAACATCTTATTTGCAATTTGGCTCAACTTCTTGTGGTTTTATTATCTTTGCTCGATTCACACAGCTGTCTTTCCTCGCACCTTGTGTTCTAATTGTGTATACATCATGACTGACAAATCTGATAATATTTATTTTATATAAAATCTATACGTTTCATTGGACTGTGCTTGTACAGAAAAATCAAAGGAGTACACAACTTATATAATATATTATAAAATATTCTTAAGATGTTGGATCTGTTTACCTTTTTCAAATGACAAAGTTATCTTTATATTTTATGAAAAGAGGAAAACGAGTTTATTGAAATGAACATATTTTGTAATTTTTAATTTCACAATGTTGTTTTTGCTTATGCAAAGTTTAAACATATAACCCCATCAATGTATCCATTTCCAAGTCATGTATGCCTCTGTTCTTTAGGATATGAGCAATAATGATATTCATCGCCATACAATGTTGCTTTCAATCTCTTTACCTTTATGCGCCCATTGTGCTGTTTTCCTTTGATAAATGTATCTCTAAAGCAACTACTCTTGCTGCTACTACCGCTTTGTGCATTGTACCAGCGTCATTGGATACACCTTAAAACTCATAATTGTTGGAGTTACTAATTGGAGTTACTAATCCCTTAACTAGGCTTGTCCCTTGCTCTATGAGCTAGTATTGTCTTTTGAAGCAAAGAAGAAACTCTCACTCTCTGCTAAAATTTGGTCCTTGATGCATTAATGTTTTGTCATGCATGCTGTTGACATATCATTTACACTACTGTCTTCCTTGATCAATTCTTGTTTCCTTGATTCATATGCTTGCAAATGTTCATAGTCTAAAACAGTTTCTTTTGGTTTCCTTAGCATTTCTAAAAAGCCCAGATCAAATCTATCTTTGTCATTTTTCTCCAACTAATTCATTTTTTTATACAAATATAAATGTAGAAGTGCCAATGAGTTCCAGTATCCTCTTGCACAAAGGCAAGTACAAAATAGAAACGTCCATGGAGAAATCAAGTGGCATTGTATAATGGCGTGTCAAGAACTGAAGGAAATATTAATTTGTACCAAGGGGCAATGAAACTCTGAAGAATAAAATTGTCAGGATCCTAAGTATTTCCAGTTGCCACTAAATGGATAAACATTGAAAACTTTTTGCGCCAATACGTTTACCATCTCAGGTGCGGGAACCGTCGCTAGCACAAGCGGGGGCCTTTGTTTTGGTTATGATGTGATTTCCAGGAGTTATCGTTCCTGAAGGGAAGTCACTCGTGTCAGATTTATCGGTGAGCCAAAACGAAACACGTGTTTTTTCATAATGGCAAGTAGAAAGAATACTTTTACGTTGTTTAATGATAGAAATAGTGATTCTTCCGATCTTGGTTTGGATTTAGATGACTTAGATCTGCATTATGTGCTAAATTTTGGCAGTGACAGTGATTCATCAGATGATAATATGATTTGTAAATTCTCAAAAATTGACAGAATTTTAAAATTAAAAAAAAAATTAAGTTAAAAAAACAAATTGATTTAATCAAAATCTTTTTTTTTTGCATTGGCGTCTGTAACCCTTACACTAATTAACCTGTAAATATGGTGTTAGTGGAGTTTTTTATAGCTGTGTTATGAATTTTTGGAATACGCCTAAAAATATGCAGTCCCCAAGAGTTGTGGGGTCGAAAAAAGGCCAGTCTCCAGTGAGTTAATCTGGACCATGAACAAAAATGCTGAGAGAATGATAATTTCAGCCTATGGATGCGAAATGAATTATTACAAAAATGTAGGATCCCAAAAGGAGTGAATTCTAACTTTTAACATGAACTGGGCAAAGCGAAGTAATTGTAGCTAAAGTAAATGAAAAGGAGGCAACATGGCTGTGGGGTCAAGGCATTGGACTTGTAACCGCGAGGTTCTGACTTACAGGCCTCGCCGTGCAGTGGCATTGTTTAGTCCTCGGGAAAGGCTTTTTACATAAATTTCCTCACCCTACTCAGGTGATATTGAGTACCCGACCATAGGCAGAGGAGAATCTTGTCAGTGTACTTACTAGAGCAAATGCACGTGTAAAATGCCGCATCTCTGTATACTCCTTGTGGAGAAGGTATGTGGTTTGAAAAGGCCTGTCGGGGAACACTAATTGTACAGTGCTTTGAGCACATTTAGTGGATTAGCACTATATAAAATAAAGCTAATTTTTTACAATTTGGACACATTTGAAGACATGTGCATGACACCAATGTTAGTGTCAAAAGAACGAGTTCCAAAACAATGGGTATGATGACATGCCTGTACATAATGGAATAACTGCCATGAGGATGAGGGTGATGGTGGTGATGATGATGGTGATGATGAAGATGCTTATTTCCTTTTAAGGTTTCTGTACCATAAAAACTGAAAAACTGAGGTAGACTGATAGAATACTACAGCAACGCTGCCTACTCTGTTAATAATCTTCTTCCTCTCATACCTGGGAATTTGGTTCCTGGTGTGTATGTGATATTGATTGTCACACTACAAAGACAAGAAGTTGAAATGTAACCGGTTGGATTTTGTAGAAAATATTTTAAAGGGAAATGTCAATATTATTTCTTTGCTTGGGATTTGCATTGGAAGGAAATTGTATTGAAGAAAAATACAACACATGTAGCCTTCTTGTTTTGTTTGTCCCTTGCCTGTCTCAACACTAATGGTATGCAGCTGTGTTTCCTTTTGCTGGATTTCGTTTATTGATGTAAAAGAGAATTCCACTCAGAGGCTCATTTCCATCACTTTCTTTTGCAATAACTTAGTGTGAAGAATGACAACATTATAATATGAAGATCAAAGAAAAGTGTATTGCTATGCTACTTCAGTCCAATATTTTAACATTTAATTTTTATGTTTCAATGTACATAATTCAGGAAAGCATTAGCCTCATTTAGCAAATATTCCTGGTCAGATTTTCATTTTCAAAAATGTATACAACGTATATTGTTGCTGAGAGTAAAGAACAGAAAGACAATATCAAAGTCACTAGCAGCTCACAAAGCATTTTAAGTTATTTTGTGTCTTTTGGTAAATATCTGCCTCTGACACTGTGATTGTCTTTGAACAGATTGTGCCCATAAAGTAATTTAATGTCACTCTGAATTTATTGATATTTAACTTTGCCATTTGATGAGAGAGATGATACTGAAATAAAAGAGATGGGAAGAGACATGGTCCTCTTCAAAAATGTGTTCTTTCCAATTTGTATAATTTATTTAGTTCCTGTGCTAGAAACAAAAATGTATGATCTGTATTGACTTTGATATCAATGGGTTCCACTGATATGTTTGTAGATAAACTAATAACTAAACATATGACTGTAATAAAGTCAAAATCGAACAAACTTGGGGTAATTTGTTTACTGATGTATCAAAGAAGAGCTTCTTTTTGTTTTTGTTTGTTAGATATGCATTACATTGAATGCCAATGTTCATGTTGTGATAAATCAACATTTTTTCAAGCTTTTTGATGAGTCTTCACAGCCTGACTGTTTTCTTTTGGTTTTGCATGCAAATTTCTTTCATTCTCAATTATATTATTTTTATACTTAAAATTTTATGTTGTTTATGCTATGATGATAAAACAATGTATTTATTGATGTCTTCCTGTCAAGTCAGTTGTCTGTTTACTACTAAGTTTTATGTTTTCTTACACAATCCTTTTGAATTTGAATGATGCCAAGGTATTTCCACCGTTTATCAAATGTACAGGTTTGGACACAAAAGAAAAGAAAAGAGAATTGTGCATTGAAATAATTCAAAATGTCTAATAATTATTACGAAATGTCACTTTAAAAGAAATCAACCACTCTTCTTAAAGCCTGCATTAGGGTTGAAACACACTGCAACCATTTTCGATTTGTGTCCTGCTATCAAGAGGTCATTGAGATGTGAGCAAAATGGTTTAGCACATTTTACTACAGAGATAATTACCTTTTAGTGCGGCCCTTAAAGGCTGTCGATACAAAGCATGCATCATGAGGCTATTGGGATGACAATGTTAGTGAGGGAATGCAATGTGTCGGCTATATTGAGAGAATGAGATTTTCCCGTGCTCTCGCGATATTGAGAGGGAAGTGTGTCTAAAATGGTTGCAGTAAGTTTCAAGCCTTACTTTTAACATTTTGTGACATCACTGATACTGTGGAGGAAAGTGAAGATGTGGTCTGGCTTAATCCACGTAAAAAGATTTCCAATATGATCCTGGCTTGTGTGGTCCCAGAAAAACCCTACTTCTGCCTTAATATTTAGAATAATTTATAAAAAAATCTTCAGATGGCTTTCAAGACTGATTTGTGCAAATGCTTTTGACCAAGTTTAAGTTAGTATTGTGACCAGTTTAAGGTAAAGCAGTCACATTTTTGTTACAAAGCTAAGTCTTAGTGCTGTTAGTGCTGTGTGCACAATGTTGATCACTGTCCTGAAATTTCCAGTCATTTCCATGAAGAATTGTTGCAATTCTGTTTTAAGAGTTTTGCACTTTCATGTTGACCTCCCTATTTCACTTGGTAACTCATATTTAATCTGTTTGCAATTCTGTAATTTGCTACAGGTAATGATACAAGCTACAATAATCAGTTGTCCTTTCAGTCAGAATGAAAATTCTAGATCTATTGTTTTCATTTTTCTTTCTCCTTTTAATGCTATTATGCACATGAAACACTGTTGAAAGAGAAATGTCTAGTCTTTTTTTAAGTCTCCGTTAGTTTGCAATTCCATCACGATATGGGTTAAGAATTCTCTTGTGGTGGTATGAAATGGTAAGACTCAGACTCAGGCATTGTTTTGTTGGCTGCAGTGCTAGGGGAGATAACTTTGAAACCTTGGTCACTAATTATCGATCAGTGGTATTAGTATCATTGTCCATTGTTTATGAGTAATAAGAATATGCAAGAGAAAGATAAAACATGGGCCATGATAAAATCTTAACACAAAACTTGTCTTGTTTGTCCAATACTGTGTAATTTTTAAACTTTGTTACCAATAACTCAACTTGAAAAAGAAAAAAGAAATTGAAAATTGAAAAGTTTGTGGTAAATTTTGAACACCTCTGCCTTTTGATTGTCTTTTCTTTCTTAGTTTGCCTGTGTATTGCGAAGCTTTTCTGTTAATTAACATATTAATGAGCTCTCTGGTCAATTTTCAACTGATCTGTCTTTAGTTGCTTTTCTTTTTCATGCCAAGGTTGTCGTCTTTTATAGTGTATCTTTTTCTTGCACTGTCTTTTTGGTGATAGAATTATTTATTGACTAACATTTGACTTTATCCCATCGATTTGTAAATAAGAGATCTATTTTTCATGGTTCCTACATGTCCTTAATAATACTTTCTATTGTCAGTGACTTTTACTACGATAATGACCATTTCAAAGGTTTGGAAGTTTTCACTGTAGAACCGCAGATCAAGGCAACTGGATTTGTCTGTTGCTGTGAATTTTGACTGTCAACCAAATCTCAAACATGTGATAAGTTTATAAAATGTCTCTTTTTCTTCACATTTGCCCATGACTTCATCACCCTTTTCTTTTTAAATCTAAGACTGAGTAGTTTAAAATTAATTGTGTGTTTTGTCAGCTTTCTTCACAACAGTTATGTTTATCCAGGACTTTGAAATACCTTTGTGTAATAATTTTAAAAAAATACTATTGTTATAAGAGACTTGATTTTTTGACATCGGATTTAATGGCAATTGTCTGTTTATCAAGTTCATCAGTGTACATGTGTACTGATTTTGTATTTCCACTTGCCTGCATTTTGTTTGTAGAGTAAGTGTTTTTAAAAGAAGGCTTCAATCCTAAGTTTGTGAGCTTGTTCAGTACCATCAAGGAACTGGTAATTATTATGACTTAAAATTTTTTGTCCGAAGATTTGTGAGGACACTCTGAATATCTTGTGCATTTCCATTCAACAAAAGCATTTTTCTACCTGATAAAGATCAGTATTAAGCTGTTGTATTTTCTGATTTCTTTTTACCGAATGCAATACCTGTGTTTACATTAAGTTTTATTCAAGAAGAGTAGTCATGTCTTATTGTGTCAAAAATCAGACTGCTCATACATAAGCTTTACATTAGTTTTTCATGAGTGAAAACCTTTAGGGACACCTTATACAATATTGATGCTTATTTCCACTAAAATTGAATTGTCTGTGCTCGTTTCCTTCAGTTGAAGAGGGTGTCTTTTTCTATAGTGAAATCTTAGTGTAACTTTGATTTGCAGTTTGTCAGTTGTCATAGTCATAGGTTTTAACTTCCTACATTTTTATTTTCTAATTTGAACCAAAGCGACAATTATCAAAACTTACTTATAACAATGACCGCACAAAAATCATGTAAATTGAACATTAGCTAGATTTTGTCACAGTTGTAATATTTCAAGGTTTATAAAACAGATTCATCACCTTTTTCTAGTTTAGTCTAAGACTGAGTACTTTAAAATTAATTGTGTGTTTTGTCAGCTTTCTGCACAACATTTACGAAATTGTTTGACTCCTGGAACATTTCTTTATTCAAGCCATATGATTCAACTGAAGAAAAAAATCATGTTCATAGACAATCAGGTGGTAAATACATTGTTATGCTAAGCAAAGTGTTGCAGACCTTATGTTGATGTAATTTTGTTCCTTTTTGAAGTTGTATGAAGTGTGTTTAATGATATGGATCTAAATTGTCCTTTCGTAAACGTCATTTCCTTTCATAAATATCCATCTCAAATGAATCATAACTTGCCTGTCCACTAATCCAGATAGAAAAAAATGATCCATTATGCACTACTTATTAAAGTAATCTGTGAAATCAGTGATGCACTCGAATGAAGTAAATGTCGCTCCTCATCTTTTTATCCATTTGATAGACACGGCATTGCATAGCAAGGGGATCCATTCTTCTTCTGGGCTGTTGAACCTGCTTGTGACAGAGGACACTGAGACATAGGTTTGAATCTAAGGCTTTATATCTAAGGTAGATAAGTAGGCTCAGGTCTGAAAGCATATGTTCATGGTCAAAGAGATGAGAATCAAATCATAGTTCACCCCCACAAGATAAGCACTTTCATTGTGTCATTTGCCTTCTGCTATCACAAACAACTGACCAAAAATTGAAGCACAGTTAGTATTTTTGTTGTATTATGAGTGATGTCATTGTTATCTATAGTATCTAGTAGTGTTATTGAGCTATTCTTGGTGTAGCTAGTTGAAAATTGACTTTTGCTTCCCTCCACAGTTCTTTTGTGTGTTGTCTTTTCGCATTGATTTCGTGTTCATTTTGATGATAAATCTAATACAAAGTTGGTCCAAACCTGAAGGCATGATACAATTGTCAGGTTTCAAATACACATATTACACAGATAGATAGTGCTATTGTGATGAAGGCTTTAGGTAAGGCTGTAGCAATGAGAGGTAGAGAAGTTTGTCAAAAGTAATTGAACCATTTGAAAATGGAGTTTGACAGTACAAAAGAATTAATAATGATTTTGTAAAGAAACATTTTGTGATGAAAAGTTAATTGTGCCTTCATGACTTTAACCAGTTCAAATACCATGATGTTGTATGACGTCCAATATTTGTTGACTGTATTTATTGAAATCACATTCTGTCATAATCAACTGTTGATTAATCAATATTATAACATCGACTCGTAATTTGATGTTAGTTTAGCTTTTGACTCCCGGCCAAAATTTGTCTTTGGCTTAATCATGTTGTGAGTTGTTTTGATGGTGTTATTTTTTAAGTATAGTCTAGATGGGTTTTATTATCATTTGATGGGTGTACTTCTACCCCTGAATATTGCTATAATCATTATTTAAGATTTGTTGTGTTGGCATTTCTATTGATGCCCCTTGTTTGTAGAATGGCTGTGACTATAGGACCGTACACTGCGCATATGTCATTGACTACAGGACCGTACCTCCCATAGTCTGTGTTTCTGAGTTGAGCCTGAAGTATAATGCATTATAGGCTATTTAGAGATAAATCTAGATCTAGATCCATTTCTAGATTCTAGATCTAGATCTAAAAATAACTATTCCTCCTAGTTATATCTAGATCTGTATCTAGATCTAGATATCTAGTTCAAGGTCAATTTTTCCTTTGTTTATCTTCATATCTAGATCTGCTTCGATTCATTTGAAAAATGTAACGTAGAGTCTAGATCTATAGGCTACATATTCAAATAATTAAAAAAGCAATACAGGCTTTTACTCACCTTATTACTGTCGCCATTGACAAAAACAGTGAGTTGTCAGCTCTGCATGAAGTAACAGCTTGTTGAATAGCCTCAACAGAGGACAACAAACTTCACTTTTCCATTATTTGGGTTTCCTGGTGGCTTCTTTTCCTACCTTGATGTTCTAAAACTGGTATTGAGACGGTCGGATAATATTTGAACTTATTTGTACTGTACGGTCGAATAGTCACTGCCAGAATGGAATGAGTGGCTGGCTGCCTACTTGATCCAGAGAAACAATGTGAGCTTACATTTATGTGAACAGTGGCTTGACAACCAACGTTGCTTTTGATGAAAATGTAGAGGTCCAAAAAGTATGTAGATAGTTTTATGGAGTTACGTTCTTGAACATTGATACTAAATGATGTAAGAATTATTTTACAAACCGTATACAGTAGATATGTTTGGTTGATGATTTTATTCCGAAGATCTCCATTCAGCGTTGCTTTAGGCATTCTTTTTGTGAAGTCTGTTGCTTGATGTACATGTACATATCCTTAGTGATTCTTTGAATCTGCACAGTTGTCCTATGTTAGTTCTGTAATTTTGATTCGTTATAGTCAGGATAATGGTTGTGTTATATGTTCACTTTCCTTTCGTTTTCTTGGTACATTATTATGTAGAAAAACTGAGGCATCTCAGAGATGACGTTAGCTTGTGTATTACTGGCATTTGAATAATTAAGCTTAATTTGCTGAACTGAAATGTGTGAAAGGTCCAATACTTTCATGGTATGTGTAAAGCTATAACTGCTTTCTGAGGTTGGAAATTGTGCATTTAAATGTTCCACAGATCGTGTTGGTATATTCAGTGATATACATAGTGTTTGATGTGAGCTGTGCTCTCACTGTATATATTGGCTTTAGTCTACATGTTTTAAGTGTATTCTTTTAGACTCAGTATGTAGTGATTTATTGCACAAGTTTTGTTATTTTCTGTCATGCTGTTGTGATACTCTTTTGTTTCAAACCTTCTGTGGCTGCTGGCGGCTTGTTTTGAATATGTCTTCGTTGCTTCATTTGAGCTTCTAATAAATGTACAAACAACATATTTTGCTGTTATTATTATGGTTTCTTTTCTTAAAAGGTATTTTGGTTGGCATTAGCCTGCTATTTTATGGAGGATGTTTTCCTTTTGATGAAGCATTTCGAAGCAAGAAATGTTCATTCTGTGTGTATCAAGGTGGTAATAAGTTCACTATTGGTCCACCTTTGTGAAGTGCATTTTGTGTTTGAGTAAAAAGATTTGAGTCTTCTGCAGGTGAAGTTCAACAAAGTGCTTACCTCTTTATATGATCTAGGATCAAACTCGTAAATAGTTACCTGATGAGCCAACCTTACAAAGGCGCTATATGTGTAAGTTTAGGTTAGTCCTCAACACAGATGAAATCTAGCTTAGTATTCTGAGTATAAGACTTCAGTCTCCACTGAGAAATGTGGTGCCATGTTTAGTATGTTGCCATCAACTTTTGATGTATGGAGTGATCCTCAGTGTACACGCATTTTGTCTATTCAAGACTATTGCAAGACACAATCTGTTGATATCTTGAGTGTGTCTGATAAGATGGCTTTTTATTGATGCTTAATTGGATGGTTTTTAACTATAGTTAAGTGGACATTAGGTGAATTAGAGAAGGCAATAATTCTGTAGAACTAGAAATATCACATTGCAATGTCGTGACAGCAGTCATATTTACACAGCCAGTCTGGAGATGACAAGCTGATGATATTTCAGATCATATCCATTGTCAATTAAAGAAACTGTGACAAAAGTCGCCAAGGAAATAGGATCATGTAAAATTGAAATTTTTTTAGATCAGTGTTTTTCAACCTTTTTTGTCCCTTGACCCAAGATGCTGGCCGTCAATATGCTCATCAGTTGGTGTAATTTGCCAACCGCTGTTTCTGTTTTAAAAGAGTGGTAACGTGGCTGTGAGGTCAGGGCATTTGACTTGTAACCGCGGGGTTTCGAGTTCGAGGCCGGGCCGGACAGTGGCACTGTTCAGTCCGTGGGAAAGGCTATTTACGTACATTTCCTCACCCCACTCAGGTGTTATTGAGTACACGACCATAGGCAGAGGAATTTTTTGTCACTATGCTAGAGCAAGTGTGCCTGTAAAATGGTTGCATCTCTGTATACTCCAAATGGAGTTGAGAAGGAATGTGGCTGGAAAAGGCCTGTCGGGGAATACTGTAAAGCGCTTTGAGCACATACAGTGCATTTAGCGCTATATAAAAACTCAGATATCAAAACTCAGATATAAAAGCTCAGCTCAGAAAAGAACAAAAAAGCAAAAAATACCCAAGTTTCGGGGAATCCATGGAAATAGCTTGGCCATCCTATAATTTGGGTTGCAAACCCACAGGTTGAAAAATATTGTTATAGATAAACGACAGAAAGACCCAATACCGTTGATTGAAGAGATGTTGTTTTGTTTTGTTCCACATCCCCGCCCAACAGAGTTATGGTATAATATTTTCGGTAAGGTACGTTACCAATACAAGTTGTGTTAGCAAATGGCTTTCTTCAAATGGAAAAATTTCAAAGAAGAAGAAAAAGACAATGTGAAAGGAATCGAGGTGATATTTATTATTATCAGTCTTGAAAAAGTTCACTGGATTTCTCTCTTTAAGAGAAAAAAAGGAAGTAAGGAATTTACATAAGTAAAGATGATGTAGTTTTGAACAGATTTACGAAGTTTCATCAAGCGCCAAGCTTTTTTTTTTATATTTCAATGTAATAATTTTAACATTTTACTTGTAGCTAAAGTGTTGATCTAACTAAACACTAATTGACCATATCGCCTCGCTGTAGACCAGGAACACTGAATACATGGACTTTGGAAGATCCCCAGTTTCTGTCTTGCCTGCGTGGTTGCACTGTGAAAATATGCAGCATAACACATTGCTTTGGTTTGGGCTCTTAAGGTACCTTGTATGGACTTGAATAGTAAAAACTTAAACATTGATTTGATCAAGATGGGACTTCTTTGTACAGGAGGGCCTTGAATAGTAAAAACTTAAACATTGATTTTATCAAGATGGGACTTCTCTGTACAGGAGGGCCTTGAATAGTAAAAACTTAAACATTGATTTGATCTAGATGGGACTTCTCTGTACAGGAGGGCCTTGAATAGTAAAAACTTAAACATTGATTTGATGTAGATGGGACTTCATTGTACAGGTACTTAAGCTATGAAGTTCTTCGTATACGTAGATTTGCCTATGGAGGAATGTAGCAATACACATTTCTGGTCCTTTCAACTTTTTGCATTCATTTTGTGCTTTAGTTTGATATTATTTTTGTTTACATTGCTTTGATTGGTGAATGTACGTCGTGTTTTGATGACAAAGTTTATCTAATAAAAGAAAATTTCTCAACGCTGAAGTCGTTGTTCACTTTTCTATGCTCTTTCCAGAGGCTTGATGACTACTTGAGAAGAAAATGTGTGAGTGAGAGATGATAACAATGGGTTTGTTGTTTGGTTAAAGGTGTTGATCCCAGGGTCTCGAAGAAGAAAGACGAGGTGAAAGGGATATGGACGATAGAATGTAGAAGGAGTTGCTGGACAGAAGTCTTGGGCTACCTCTTATACACAATTGATGGAGAAAAGAAGCCGCTCAAAACCTCACGGAGGTTACCATGAGTGTTATGCTCTACGCAATTGCGAACTTTGGCCTGGTCTTATTTCACGATGATTTAATGCAGAATTTGTCTACAATCATTCTATAGGCTGTAAGGAACTTTGTATTCAAAGTTGTGATACTCGTGTACTAGTGGCCAGTAATGAAGGTGAGGATGCGTTTTAAGGAGAGAGAGAGAGAGAGAGAGAGAGAGAGAGAGAGAGAGAGAGAGAGAGAGAGAGAGAGAGAGAGAGAGA
>JAOYNN010000266.1:0-13310 GCA_025770095.1 Goniobranchus kuniei | reverse complement strand
GCCTTCAAACGTTTCACTTTTCCTTAAGCTTGGCTTCAGCTTGGTGTTACTGGTAAATATGAATTGAAAGGCTCTGGGGGGGGGGGGGAAATCAAACTTCCCTAATGTCAGTGTAAGCCCATAGAACCGATGCCTGGTTCCAATTTCTTTTGAATTGTGGACAAGCCATAAGTTCAACATAGCTTTTGCTTCCTTGAAGATCTGGTGCTCTTTTTACATTGGTCAAATGAAGAAAATTGCCGAAAGTCTAACATAGGATTGAATGTTTTAATTTGATTTATAGTATTCTACCTTCAGGCCTTTCAGTCCAAAGTAAAAATTCTTAACTACTTGATTATTGTGAAGATACTGAAGATGAGGAAAGCAGCCGTCAGAATGACTTTATTACACAAATAAGGAAAACATTTGTATGGATGGGGGAGGGGAGAGATGAGTATTATTCATTCTTTTGATCATTTAGGGTGAAAGTTTAAAAATGTAGTTCCTTTCATACCCTAAATGGCACATTATGTTTGAAATGTTTAATATGTCTGTTTTATTTCTTATAAGTTGTGAGTCCCTTCAGCTGGGACACTTTATTTCTTTAGAGAAGTCAAATGATTGTCCCAAAACTCACTGTTTTGTTACTGTCATTTCCAACAGATCAAGAAAGGGCCTCAAAAAGGCACAAAACAGCTAGTCGTCAAGAGAAATATTCCCCTGGATCAAATCTCAGGTGTTTGTATGAGGTAACCATTCTAAATCATTTTAATTTAATTGGTTTCCAAATTTCTGTGTTTTAAGGATTATATCTTAAATTGGTCAATAATGAAATCCACTTTATGACATTCACATAAAAACAAATTGCTATCATTTGCCTTATGTCTCTTAGTTAATCTACATACCTTCAAACGGTTAGACTGTTTTGCTTCTGTAACATAGAACGGTTACGTTTCAATGTTTTTCAGTACTATGCAAGATGATTACTTTGTTTTGAATGTTAACAACGAGTATGGAAGCTTTTTGGAGAACGTCTTTAAAACAGAATTCCTAACAGTTTTGAGTAAAAAAGTCAAGGAGAGAACTGGTCGGGACCTTCATATTGAGTTCTCAGACAGGTGAGGAAACCAACCTTCTTACTTTGTTATCAAGACAGCATTGAAATAGGTTAGTGAATGGAAATGGATATTTATAAAAAGCCTATTTCTGAAAATGTAACCTAGATATGAATTATTCATGTGGAACTAAAAAAGACCCAATCATTTTGGCATGTTAAGCTATTTAATGAAATACAATCACAAAATAGACAAAAATCAGAACAGACAATTGTATTTAAATTGCTAATTGTATATTTTAAGAAATCAGAAATGCACAATTGGGGGGAAAAAAATCAGAAATGGACAAAAGTATTTTAAAGAATCATAACTGCTGATTGTATCTTTTAAGAAATCAGGAATGCTCATTGGGGTGGAAAAAAATCAGGAATTGACACCTGTATTAAAAAAATCAAAAACTGCTAAGCGTATATTTAAAGAAATTAAAAATGCACAATTGTATATTAAAAAAAACAACAATCTGAAATGGACAATAGTATTTTGTGAATGATCAAAGTAAAAAGTCATATGCATAACTTACACTCATCAGTAGGGTATTTAAAACAGTGGGGCTAAAATTCTTGAATGGGGTTTTATCTTTTCTCATTTTAAGTCTTAGACATGTCATGTAGTTTTATCCTTGTGTAAATATTTGCAGCCTACAGTCAAAGAGAAACAACTCCACCATATTGCATACGAATTGAATGGTGTAGAATTACCATGTGAATTATCTACCCTTCGTTTTCTTTGACAGCCTGAAATTTACTGTGAAGAAAGAGGGATGGGGAGGTGGAGGAAGTCGTGAGGTTCGATTTGTGCGAGGCAGTGGAGATGTAGCTCAGCTGAAACCTTCCTCCAAGGTCTTAAGTGTCAGCATAGGGCCCGGTCTACCAAAAGATTCAAGTAAGTCTTAAAGTAAAGCTTGACAGTCAGACAATCATACTTAAAATTTACTTGCCAAGATCCAGAATAGGCAGTCACTTTAGACTCTTTTTTTCCTGGACACTATAAAGCTGAAATTCTTTGGACACATAAAAGCTAAATGATACTTTAGGAAAGCTCTACCTGGAGGGAAGGGTGGAGGGAAGAAGGGGAAGGGGTTGCCCTAAAAAATGCTGGTGTCAAGATATTGGAGAGTGGTTGGCGAGTCCAATATCAGAAGCTGGACGACTTGCGAACAGCAGACAGCTGCTTCAAAATGCCATTCGAGAGGCTACGTCCGGAAGGGATATGCCAGGGTGAAATACTATAAGATTGTGGAACAACATGTCACTCTCTGTCATATAGCACTAGCTTGGACAACGTAAAAAGTTCTATCCAGTAAGCTACCCTCAGACATAAAGAAGAAACCAGGTAATGTTAATGAAACATGTATACTGACAGTAATGCGGTGGTTTCCGCTTAACATCCACAGCCTCGGGAGATGGAGAGATGTGGATGTTAGCCGGATGTGGATGTAAGACGGAGGGCAAGGAGCGGCCTATTTCCCCATGGCATTGTACATAGCTCAAAGATAGAAAGCAAAATTCTAAAGAAAAGGCGTGGCCAATGTCCTTGTGAGCTGTGAGCAGATTACTTACTGTTTGGCTTACCTGTCAATGACTGTCCTGGCCAATCAAATTTGGTTATGACGATGCGCAATGGAATGAACAAGCAACATGCTACATTCAATATTATGCAGTGGGTGGGCAAGGCAAGACAGGACGGTGTCAAAGTTTTACCTTCTTTTGTTTGGACGACAGACTGGCACCGTCTCCTCACACTGGCCAGCGCTTGAAAACGTGTAGGCTAATTAATCACTAGCCAGATGGTAAGCATAATGCATTCCCCTTATTTGGCATGTCTTAAAAGAGCTATGCTTATCAATGGGTAGGGCAATCTTGACTGGTGTCATCACTCTACCTGTTGTCTGTATGAATGGTTTGTGTGCGAGATGGTGACAAGCATTTTCTTTTGTTGTGGATGATGAGGCTGGCATTACGTACTCCCCTTTTTTGGCACAGCTGAAATGTACAGGCTATCGATCTCTTCTTTTGGTCGTTCTGAAGGGAAAATATAATTTTACGTTCTCCCAAAATGTGGATGTTAGACGAAGTAATAGGGAACATGTGGATGTTGGAGGGGTGATTTTTAAAGAAAAAATTCCGTATCCTGGAGAAATGTGGATGTTAGGCAGATGTGGATGTAAGACGGGTGGATGTTAAGCAGAGACCACTGTACTCAGACTTACTGAGATAGTATATTTGAAAAAGAAGAATAAGTCATTTCATTACCAAAAGATTCAAGTAAGCCTTAAAGTGATTTATTTCCTTTCCAAAAGCCTTATGTAAGTCTTGAAGCAATTTTACTATCAAAAGATTCAAGTATGTCTTAATTTAATACGATTTCTTTACCAAAAGATTTAAGTAAGTCTTATAGTTATTTCCATACCAAAAGCCTCTAGAAAGTCTCAAAGATATTTAACTACCTGAAAATTCAAGTAAGATTGGCAGCTATTTGGCTATCAAAAGATTCAAGTAAATATTACAGTGATTTCACTGCCAAAAATTCAAGTAAGTCTCAGAGGGATTTCACTTCCAAAAGTTTCAAGTGTCTTAAAGCTTTTTTACAACCAAAAGATTCAGGTTAGTCTTAAGGGAATTTTACCAGCTTATTCCATCACTTCTTTGCAGGTGTTTTGTTATGCTTTTATTTTGTCTTATTATATTCTTTGTGGATTTCTTTCCTTTTTTTATTTTTGTTTTTTATTCTTTATTTTTGTTATGGGTGGGAAGGAGGGCAGGGGCAGTCATTTGTACATTATTTTGTTTTTTTATTATTTGCTTTTTTATTTTTACCCTCGGTCAATGATTGTGTGCTGCTAACAAAAGAAAGAATCCATTTTTGAAGTGGATTAGAGAATCGACCCCATGTTGTTGGCAATGACAAGTCTTGGTTGGTTGTTATTGCTGCATGCAACCAGCAGCATTTTTGGGTCATATTTTACCAAAATTCAATTCAATTCAGCGCACTTTATTATCCACAAGGGAAATTCGTCGTTGTTACAAGAGATATCTTAATGATAAAGAGGATGATGATGACTATGATGATGGCAATGATGCTAATGGTAAGGATAAAGAGGACAAAAGGAGGAGGAGGGGAAGGAGGATGAGGAAGAGAGGGATGAGGAAGAAGTTAATGATGATTGTGATTGTTTAATTAATATTTTGTTGAACCATGAAATGACAGACCTGCGTTTCGTGTCAACTTGTCTAAACAGGGCCAGGACGGAAACCAGTGGTTAGCAGTAGCCAGCCCTCTCAGCAACGCCAGTTTAGAGGCCCTCCCGCTGCCGAGGGTCTTGTGTCCAAACGTGGTGGATCAGGCCGACCTGCTCCTGGCCGACCTGCTCCAGGTCGACCCGCCCCCGGGAGGCCGGCGCCAGCCATACCAGGCCATGCTCCTCCTCCCCCCACCAGCCAACCACCGTCTCGAAGTACAGGTAAGTACAACAATCCATGTTGATTTGGGAGAAGTTTTTTTTATATGGTAGTGTTTGTAACATTGTTTTTCATTTTACCTGATCTTTGTTTTGAATTATACTATTAATGTGGAAGTTGTTGATTTTTTAAATTTCTGTTTGTTATAGGCACCATATGTCTTATCTTGTGTGTCTCATATCATGTGACATACCATGTGTCTTATCTTGTGTGTCTTATATCATGTGACATACCATGTGTCTTATCTTGTATGCCTTAAATCATGTGACATACCATGTGTCTTATCTTGTGTGTGTTTTATCATGTGCAATACCGTGTGTCTTATCTTGTGTGCCTTATATCACGTGAAATACCATGTGTCTTATCTTGTGCCTTTTATCATGTGACATACCATGTGTCTTATCTGTGTGCTTTATATCATGTGACATAACATGTCTTACCTTGTGTGCCTTATATCATGTTACATACAATGTGTCTATCATGTTACATACAATATGTCTTATCTTGTGTGCCTTATATCATGTGACATATAATGTGTCTTATATTGTGTGCGTTATATCATGTGACATAACATGTGTCTCATCTTGTGTGTCTTTTATCATGTGACCTACCATGTGTCTTATCTTGTGTGCCTTATATCATGTGACATACCATATTGCTTATCTTGTGTCTTATATCATGTGACATATCGTGTCTTATCTTGTATGTCTTTTATCATGTGACATATCATGTGTCTTATCTTGTGTGTTTTATCTTGTGTGTCTTCCATTGCCTTGTTTAATTTATCAAAGGTCACTTAATGAACCTTTTTTTCCTGGTCGAGACAACACACATTCTGCCATCTTTGTTTTTAGCCAGATAATTTGCCTTGAATTTTATTTTGTTGCTTTTGTGTAGGTTGTGGGATGAAACCATATCAAGACTTCTCAATTTTCTCTTCAGAGTTTTTGCAATATTTTTATTTGATAATCTGAATTCATATTAGTTTTTCAGAATTATCACAAAATGATTTGTAAGCTATCTTTTTCTTTTGTCTTCCTGTTTTGTTTGTGATGCCAGTAAAACGTCAGAGTAGCCAGGACATTCAGGAAAGTTTGATGAAATCTCGTTCTGGCAACCGAGCACCAACGCTGCCCAAGGATTCCGACAGTCCCTCCAAGCGAATGGCTGCCGCCATGAAAACCAACAACAATAACAACAAGAATTTCATGAAAACACCTGACGCAGGAATGGCAGGGTAAATAAAACGTCCAAAATTTGTCTCGAGATCTAAAAGCTCTCACTTAGAATCTTTGTTCCTGTTTTTTAGTAGTTATATGTGTGGTGATTGCTGCAGACTTCCTTTCTTACTCAATTTTTTTATTTAGTCGATAGGGAACACAAAATAATTGAAATTTCACTTTTTGAAGATTTTTATTTTATAAATCTTTACAAGTTAGGTTTCAAGATTCACAAATTTGATATTCGTTCATGGGAATCTTGTAGAGGTATAGATTTGCTTTGCAGACCTCATCCTCCCTATCCCCCTCCCCATTATCATCATCATCATTATCACTGACATCATTATCATTGTCACTGTCATGTAGAAACATCTGCATAGAATGACCAATTCACACAAACAATATGGTGTCAAAGTAATGACTGTCATCCTGAATACGATGTGGAATACGATGTCACAAGACAAAAGCAAATGATGTTGATATATGCCATTAATTGTTGGAAGTTAACCCTTATGTTGCCACTCATTTAAACACTAATGCACACTCCTTGCCACCATTTTTAGATTACATATAAGAAAGTGACTGTGTTTAGGAAAAAATCATATCTACTAAACGACACAAAATAACTTAAAAAAATTTTCATGATAGACTTATGGAGGATTGATCAATGCTGTGATGCATCTGGATATACAAATGAGGTCAAATATTCCCGACCTAAATCAGTTGTTTCATTGCCATGTCCCTTCTCCCTTGATTAGATCTAGATGAAGATCTAAATCTTTCAGCTCAAGCATTTCATTGTCATTGTCTGAGTCTCATTGATCTAGAATAGCTTGATCACAACTTTTTGATCATAATTTGTCACTATGTCACTATCTTCACCTCCATCTTCCCCAAAATCTGATTTTCACTGACTGATAATCAACAGTTCAAAAAACGGCCCAGGACTCCATAAAACTGTTGAATATCAGCCCCCCAAAATTCAGGCAAAAATAAAGTACATAACAATGCAAGGGAAATCACTCCTGATAATTGTTGGCTTCTTATTTTCTTCTGCATTCTCTTAGTGTTTTAGATCCAGGTCGAACATGGTAGTATGAGCGCATCCTGGAAGTTTTGACTTTAGTCAAAGACGGCAATGTATGGGTTGAATAGAGCAATGGCAGAGACTTTAAAGTCTTTTGTTTTGAGTGGCTTTTTGAAGGGGACATTTCATAGTTGAGGGCAGGGTCAGATTGAAACAACTTAGTCTTTTATTCCACAGGGTATGAAAGAGAAAATTTGAATTTCTTGCATTAAATGGTAAGATCTGTGTAAAAAGTTCCAGAGGAAACAAAGACTAAAAAAGATGGTGTAATTAAAAGATTTTAAAGGAGTGAACCTGTAACAGATGAGTGAAACAACGAGAGGCATAGAAATGTGGAGACCTTCAATTCATGACCTTGCCCCAAAGTCCAGAATTTTAAGAGAGAGGATTGGAAGGGGGATTCAACATAAAGAAATGCTGAGTATTTTTGTTCTGTCCTCTGCTGTGCCTATTGGAAAAGCAGATGAGATGTTTTGTTCTGTAAATACCAATGACATATCAAATTGTTTTCAGCTTTTTCTTAAAAATTCATTGAAATTATTTGAGCTGGAAAGAATTTAGGCGAGGTTATGTTTTTAGACAATCCTTCCTATTGGTTGATGATTTTAGCAGAGGCTAACAGCAGAAATAAAAAAACAACAACTCATTTTTAGTAAATTTTCTTGATAAAAAGAAAACAAAAGATTGCTCACACACTAACTTGTTTTTAGCATAGAAAAGGTTTGATTATAAATATGGCATAAAAATGCTTTTTGCTTTACTTATATGTGCTAGAATTTGATTTGAGTTATTGTTATTATTCAAATCTAACATTGAACAATTTTTTATATTTTTCCTTCCAACTTACAATCCTCAGAAATGAACAAAGGTACTTTCTGATTTGCCAGTTTAATTTTAAGTTTTCTTTGTGTGTGTGTTTGGAGATGGCTTCTGTGTGTGCTTTGGTTTCTATTGCAACTGACTGTAGTCTAGTTTTGGCAATGATCTCAAGAAGTTTATCTGTGATTGAAGAACATAAAAAGATTTTTTCAGAAATTTGTTCTGGAAATGATTTGCCTTTTTCTATGGTCTGCTTCCTCTCAAAAACAATGACTTCAGATGTAAAATCTTCTCTGATCTTATCGTATCTTCTCTTATTCTATCTTATGGTGCCAAGTATTGCTTCTGGATTATTATAAATTTTTTCGCTCTCATGAAAGTGTTGCTCTGTAAGACAAGCTCAAATGTTTAAAGTGCACACATTTTATTAAAATATATATTTATGTTGAAAGTAACGCAAGTCCAAATCACTAACCCCCTTACAGTTACCATTATTGTCTGTATGTTGTTTAATAAGATCTATGCACATGTGATATCAGAAGATATGTCAAAATGATAGACAATGTCATCAATGAGATGGACAGATCTACTAGCATCAGATTGATCAACAAATGTGTCATTTTTACTTTCAACATAAGTAAAAAAAATTGATGTACATTCAAATATTTAAAAAAAAATTATCACTCAAGGTTTGGGTTTTATAATTTGTCTCTTTTTGTGGGTTTTTTTGGTGTTTCTGTTCTGGGTATTCTGAAATGTTACCATTTGTTGGATGAATTATCTTTGGCATAGAGGAGAGAGTCGTATTACAACTTTACATATTTTTATCATATCAGTTTTTCAAATTTCCTGTGAAATATAGATAGGCAGAAATCAGTAAAGATGTGAAATGTTGAACTAAATTCAAACTTCATTTCTTAATTTTGGAACATTCAAATAAGGTTGACATGTTTGAAGTTTATCTTTTGGGGTTATCCTCTTTGCTTATCTTTTTTGTCTGCAATTTTAACACCTCACCCTTAAACCAATCCTAGGTTTTGTTTACCTTTTGAATATTCATGGGATTGAGAGTTTGCTGTCTTTTTGAAGCACATTCATTTTTCTTAATTGATTCATTTTAGATGCTTATTTTTTAATCATAAAAAATTCGCAATTTTTTATTATAATTTTTGTCCATCTGATATTGTTTTCTTATCTATACTGACGATTGAAATATCTTGATTTGTGCACAGTCCCACTGGGTCAGGAAATCAGGATAAAATTGGGAACTTTGTGATGGGCAGAGAACTTGGGAAAGAGTCAAGTGGAAGGCAATAAGGGTCACTTACCAGGCAGGCAGGGGAATATTTTCTCATTACAGATATAAAGTCACTATCTGATGCAGCTGAGTGATTTGTCATGACAGTTCTCACACTTCACCATAGTTCCACCTGAAGCACACTTCAGTCTGATACAAAAGTGTCCACTGAAAGTGTAGATGTACATGCGGGTGCAGGCAGTGAGGGTTCAGTTAGGATCTGAGAAGGTCCACCCTTGTTCTTCTTACTCACACAACTCAACATACTTGTTTGCACGCCAATGATGTTTGACATATGGCTACTTTAGTTTTCCCACAAACAGAGGTCTGGAAAAAAAAATCTGGGGTCTTGAAAAAAAAAATCTGGGGTATTGAAAAGAATTTTAAGGATTTGGTGGGGACCCTGTATATGCTTATGCTACAATGTTTATTGTTTATTTTTGTTTCATTTTTTATGGCAAACCAGAGTGACACGCCAAAGTGTAACGCACCCCACACCAGGAGGAGGTCGTCCAAAACCCCCAATGAAAAAGCGCCCCCTTCCTAAGCTGCCTCAGTGCCGATGTTTGTATACATACGATGCTCAGGATGTGGATGAACTTAGCTTCAATGAGGGCGACATGATAGAAATCATCAATGAAGGTAACTTGTGTAATCTTTCAAATGGTTGTACTGTTTTAAAGATGAAGATAAAGCTTTAGTCCATTATCCCAAGCAATAAAGGATCCCTAATTATGCACGGTTTATATTCTGGTGCCTTCTGAACTTCCATGACAGCATTCATGGAAGCAGACTGAAAAGTACACAAATGTTGAGCAGTATTTTCTTGCAAAAAGCCAAGTACTCATTTGCACATGAGTATGTGGGAATTGAAGTGGATCACTTATCTTCAGTATACATAATTAGAATGGCAGGTTAAGACTTTTTGAAAGACAGGTTTTCACCCTGATCAAGTTGCAAAGATGTCTGAATTTTCTGCTCCTTAACCTTTATATTGCCAAGCTTTTTAAAACTTCACGAGACTTTTGCCACCACTTTCAGAGGAGGTGGGGAAATCATCTTGATAAAATAAAAAAAAGAAAAATCATATGTTCTAAATGACACACAATAACCGTTCAAAATTAGCAGGACGTACTTATGTTGTAATGAACAATACCATGATACATCTGGATATGCAAATGAGATTACTTATTTCCAATCTAGATCAGCCGTTCCATCTCCTTGACCATGTCTACCTCGATTGGAATCTAGATCTAATCCAACGGTCTCAAGTCCTTCATTATCTCCATCTGGAGTAGATCTAGAGGAATTCAGTTGTAGCTACCTGATCAGGATTCATCATTCGTTTCATATTCACCTTGACAAGAATCTAATTTATAACTCTGGGTGATTTCATCATGATCCAAATCAAAATAACACCAAAGAAAAAAAAATTATGGACGTAAAACACTTTTGGGTATCCGCCCCTCTAGAATTCAAGCAAAAGTGAAAGTACCGCATGTTTTCTTTATTATTGAACAATGAGGAATTTGAATAAGTCAAAAACTGTATAACATAATGGAATTCTGTTTTTTGCATGCTATTGAGAAGTTGCATAAATTTTACATGGTAAAATTTGATTAATGTGCTACAGACACTGTCTTAGTTATGATGTCATGACGGATTGAAGGTGTTTTACTATTATTCACTGAAAAAGAAGTTAAATTCAGGCCCAGTGAGGCAGAGCCCCATCTTGTTGAAAGCAAATTCCAGGCTCATTATGATGCAGTTGAGGTTTACTATACATCTCAAGCCCATCTAGGTAGTTCATTACTGTCAGTATGTTTTTGTAAAAGAAAAAGGATCATATGGCTCTGTCTTTTGTCAGGGAGCACCACACATTGACCTTTGGGGAATTGTGCTGGTCTTCAAGGACTTCATCTGATGTTTGGTTGCCCCAAATTTCATATTCCTGGGGAATTTTTACCAAATTTCCTTATAAGCCTTCTTCTAATAAACGTAACGGATCTGGTTTTGTGTGTTGTCATGTTGTTAATTTGAAGTAGAATATCTTATGACGTTTTTGATATCTGTTTTTATTTTTCAGATCCATCAGGATGGTGGAAAGGCAAACTTCGTGGCAGAGAGGGACTCTTTCCTGCCAATTATGTGGAGAAGCCGTAAGCGATGCCAGTCTATCATTAATATTTTAATGACTTCATTAATTTCACGTTCCTTAATTATTGCCATAGATCTCATGGAGAGAAAGTCAGAGTACAACAAATTATGATATGACAGCAAGAATTTGCTATTATATGTGGAAGAGAAAGGAGCCGCTAGCTGCATTTTTAAGTTTCATACTTTTAAGAAGTTAATGATATTATCAAAGAATTTTCTTTTATCATATTTCATTGACTGCAATTTCAGTTTTAAGCCATGGATTGTGGTTCTATTGATATGTAAATATATGGTATTTGAAGACTTGCTTTGTTTTCTTCTCATTCATGCTGAGCATGAAATGCTAGCTACCCCTGTTGAAATAACGAGATGTCTTCCTTGTGTTTCTTTTTTTTTTTTGACTGTACTGATAGTGTCCAATTTTCTTGGAAGATTTTTGTTTAGGATTAAATGAATGAGACATACTAATAATATGTCATAAGCTGTAATGATTTTGATTTTCCCTTAGCTGTAAAGATTTTGTTTTTCTGTCTTTGAACTTTTGATCTTGCATTTGATAATTTAGGTAACATTTTACTGCATCTTTTTCAAAGTTAATGGTTTATGTAGCTTCTGGTCATGTTTTCTCATACTGAAACATTTCATGGTAATCTGACTAAAGCTTTATTTGTAGAAATTGTGTCACAAAAAGTAGTTGAAATTTATTGACATGCAAATTTCAGTATTAATCGTGAGAAGAGAAAATGTGGAAACGCAACAGGTTAAAGATTATGTGATATATTATTTATCCATAATTTTTAAAATTTGGTTTTAGATATTATTGGCCTTCCTGTTTGGAATGTGAGAATGTTTACTTGTTAATGTATGGGCAATTTTCATTCCTTTTCGATGCATTTTGACAAAATGGCTCATATAATGAATTTAATTCATTGTAAGGGGAGATCAGGAAATATGTCTTTGGAATTGTATCTGGATGCTCTTATGGTTACACCATTGTGCAAATAAATTTAACTTAACACAGAATTAAAAGACAATGTGAAGAGCAATGCGTATAAGGCATTGTCATTTTACAAGTTATGATATTTTGTCTGTATAATGTCAGAATAGAAATTGAAAAGGATGAGATTGCTTGAGATAAATTCCATGTTCTTGTGAAATCCTTCGTGTTGGAAGAAGGAGAAAACATACGCCTTATGGCCTTTTTCTAATGGTGCCAAACATTGACCTGTCTAATGTAATGATTTTTTGCAGACTTGCTTTGATTTACGACATATGAAGCATTTTATGGAGTAGATATTATAATGTACCAGTACTATTTTTATGAAGTAATATAAATCTTTGATGTCTCAAATATTATCTGCTGTGATGTTCACCAATCTGTCTGTCTGGGGATATATTTTATTTACGTGGGAATCTGCTTCATTGTTTTAACACTACTTTCAGATTGAAATTATTTACAGATTTCTATTTTATTTATTCACTTCTTGGTGAAGGTAAGTGAACATAATTTGGTGAGCAGGATTTCAATGATGTAAATTTTACAACAAAAATGCTGATATTTTTAACATATTGTCTTAGTCACTTTTAAGAGGCTGAGGGCCATTTGATTGGATAAGGAAAATTGCAAGACGTCTTCACTGCATTTATTGGCAAAGGTGTTGTTTTTTTAAATCGTATCCTTGTCATTTTATGACGTTTTAAGATTTATTTCAGAACTTAATCTTTTAAAGAAATATATAGCTTATTTGATGGAATTAAAAATGTAAAAAAATTGTTTTTAGAAATATAAATAAACCAAGACTGTTACATTGTTTTCAAGTTATTTTTTGCTTAAAGCAAGTAAATTTGACCATGACTTATTGTCTTATAAGAAAAGAATTTGTTCTGTTATATCAATATTTTATCTACTTCCCATTTTTTTTGTTTGAAAGCTGGAAATAAGATGTGTTTACATTTGTTTTGGCATGCCCACTCCTTTGGTCAACTTAACTCTCTTACCTTATGAAAAACCCTTAATGAAAACACATTTGAAGAGAATGGGGTTCCGTGTGGCAGAGCCTTGGAATTACCCAAAATATCAATGCAGCCCATAGAGACGACCAACTCCTCCATGTGTGCCCTTGAATCCATCGTGGAAGTATTGGTACCATAAAAAGCATTGCCAAGCATCAAGCGTAT
>JAOYNN010000155.1:0-13317 GCA_025770095.1 Goniobranchus kuniei | reverse complement strand
TTTATTCCTTTCTTCCTTCCTTTCTTCTTCTTCTTCTTTTTCTTCTTTAAACCCCTTGCGTCACACTTTTTCCTTCTATTTCATGGCTGCCCCAGCACCTCCAGTATTACTGGAGTAATCTATTTAGACTCAATGTATCTATTACGCAATGACTTGATTATCAAGGCTCTAGAACAATAATATTTCTGGTTTCCGGTTTATAACAGCACTATTTAACGATAAATGAAAGCAAAAGTCACAAGCGGTTGTCAAGCAGTTGAGGACATTTTGGTGCCAGCGGTTTCAAGCGGTTGAGGACATTAAGCGTTAATTAAAATTTAGCATGGCTTCCTCCAGTATCAGGGAAAGGAAGGATTCATCCTTGGAACAAAAAGTTGCCATCAAGGATGCAATAGAACTGGTAGTTGCCCTTGATTATGGTTATAACAGGACTCGCTTATAGTAGGGAAAAACTGCTGGTGGTCCCAATGGTCCTGTTATAACCGAGTTTTACTGTACATAATGCTGCATGCATTTCATCAAAATTTTACTGTTTCCTTAAGGTGACTTAACAGACATATTGTGTGTTGCAAAATTATAAAGAATTTCTTTTTAAAACAAATTTTTTGCAACATTGTTCTGCAGCAGGGTGTTTTGTCACACATGGAACAGGATGTTGTGAATGATCAAAATTGTCTAATCGCAACAGGGTGTTGCGAACAACGACAGCCTATTGTTAATTGCTACAGAGTGACGATGTAGCAATTAACGACCCGTTAATTGTTACAGAGTAGGATAGAGCTCTTTTGTGTTTGTAGAATAATATATATACAGAGTGGATCACCAGCTGTGAGCTTTTCCACCTTCCTAACATGGGTGCACTTGCCGTCTCAGGGTCTAGGCCTACTCTGGGGATTTGAGTATATGTTTGATATAGAGAGAAAAAAGAGAGAAAAATATTGGGGGAGGTGGGGTGAGTGTGTCCAGGCATAAAAAATAGGCCTAGTATATATTGATGTGAATATGTGAAAGAAAAGGTCACTTGAAATAACAGCATGCATAATGCATTCTATTCCTAACAATAACAGAGGACTAGATGTCGAGATTATTTTTACAGATAGAATAAACCAACAAACATATAAAAATGTACCATCATTTATCGACCCCTCCCACCAAAAACAAGCAAAAACAAAACAAAGCAAAAATTCCAGTTTAAACAAAAACAATAAACAAACAAACAAACAAAAACCAATAAGCAATGACCGCCAAACCTAAAAATTCACAGCAATAAACACCCAGGAATTTCTACTGCCCTTTATACTCCTAAGTATTCGGACCATCTAGATAGCAAATTTCCCCAACAGCTTCTTTCACTTTAGGTTTAAGTTTAAGGCATGCTTTTTCACTCCTCAGGTCCCAGGCTAGGCCTAGCCTAAGCTTAACGCCGCTGTAATCAGATATTCCTGTCTAGGCGTACCTCACATTATTAGGTGCAAATCTGCCATCAGGGATTTTTGTGCAAGAATAATAATACCACTGAAAATTGACTCAAAATGCTGGGCCATGTACGTCCATGTAGATGATCTGCACACATCAAAACAAAGGGGAGAGACCTCTGAAAAGCAATAGGAAAGGAACATGACACGTTGGTAGGCAATAATGGTGGGTTACAGGATGGCCAAGGTGACATGCACACATCAAAAGAAATGTGGGAGGTTGACCTGAGCTCCTGAAAACTGATCGGTCTTTACATCAACTGTCTCAGGTCAGAACTCGTCCAATTTCCAATCATCTCCCCAATTATTAATTGACAGGATATGGGTGAAGAGTAAGGTAAAAGTAGAAATTTGTAATTCCCCTGCAATCCCCGATTTCAGCCTTTTAGCACTGTTTTTTTTTTATCTCAGCTTTGGTACATATGTTAATTGTTATGACAAGGAGAACCCCCTCCCTCCCTCTTTCATTCTCACTTGCTCTGTTCCTCCATAAGCCTTGTCATTGTCAGTGGTCAGAGTGAAAACGGATGTTCCAATAACCACTATGCAGGCGTCGCGTATTGATATGAAAAACATGGAATCTCAGATCAGCTGACCCGTATTTCTTTACTTTAGCCCAAAATATAATAGAAAACTAAAAAACAATGCAAACAAACCTAAAACAGAAACACTGATGTAAAAAAGTAAGACTTTCTTGACGTAGATCTGCATTGATGACTTAAAGTACGTGGTATTTGATTTAGCAATTTCAAAAGCATGATTGCCAAAGCCGTAGGACAGTCTGCAAATAAGGCTTTTATCTTGTACAATACCCAACCTTTGACTGAACTGGACTAATATAATCCATTATGAATTATCAATTACTTGAATTTTTAAGTGTTCTCTGATTATTTTCGTCATGAAAGTCAACGTTTCCATCGTCAGGCTTTTGACCACTCCAGGAATATCATTTTGGATAAAAGTGACGTCACATTATGCAGCAATTTTCCACCCCCATTCGGATGTATGCAGATATATCTGCGCTGACGGGATATCTGTGTTTTGATTCGTTTTCACACACTTCAAAATTTTAAATTATAAATCCATTGTTACACAAAGCTCTGACTTGGTTATAAATGAAAAGTAAAACTTCCGACTTGATGAATCAGAGCAGGTCAATTCATTGTTTATATCATTGATTAGATCCAGATGAATGTGTGCTTGCACAAATCAGATGATCCAAATCAACTGAGCACGTCAACAGGACTAAAACTTGAGGTCGTAGGCTCACTGGACAGGAAGCAAAAGAAGTATTTCAATCAGTATGAGCAGATGGAAGTATTGAAAGAAGTGAAACAGGTCAAGGGTCATCTTTGAATGAGATGGAAAATGGGGTGATCGCGGCAGGAATAGTGATGAATGTGACAGTGACACTATATCTAGGCATACTCAGGGTGTCAGGGTCAGACAGTGATGAAAATCTAGATCAGCCCCACCTGTCTAGCCCCGCGGAATTATTCAAATGTTTTCCAAAAATTATGCAAGTGGAATTGCAAGTCAAAAATAAGAAACTTGTGTAATTTGTATTGATTGCTTGATCCAATCTTGTTTTGAGGAGAGCAGCTTTGATAATTGAAACAAACTTTTCTTTCGTGTATTAGATATTCTATGTATCATCTGATTTCATTATTTACATATATTTATCAATATTTATTTGCATCAGTTTTTACAACCATCTAATTTATGCTTCACAGATTTTTCATTCTCTCTGGGATCTGATTTAGGAGCTTTCCAGAAACTTCCAGAAAAGAAAGAAGGCAAGCAAGTTTTCGACCCTTTTTTGACCTTATCCACAGAGCTCCATTGAACAAAGCACAAAAATGTTGAATCTTTTTCAAGTGACGGAAATGGTGAAATTTCACTTGGAAATATAGCAGAAGATATCCTGGCACAAATATTGGAGAATTTATTTCTTACCAACCTACTGCTGCAATTTCAAAATTGCCACAAACTTTCAAAGCATTGCCACACCAGACAAATGTCTGACAAAGCAACGTGAAACCGTACATCACAGTTCTTCTTAGTGAACAAAATTCTGTATCATTTCAAAGATACGATATTGTCTAATCAGACAAATTTTGGACAAAGAGAAAGAAAATTGTGTGTTACAAATTTACTTGGTGGCCAAAATTTGAGTGCAACAAATTCATCTGAAACAATACAAAGGTATGACTTATCCCATGAGAGTGATGTTGGACATGGCAATGTTAAAGTCTTGGCTTCAGTGTCAAATTGTGAATCAGCATTAGAAGAACAAATATTGCATTCTCCAGCCCTTCATGTGCAATAATGAAAAAAGTCTCCAAAAGAATCTCAGCTTTGACAAGCAGTAACCAAAGTAGGGCTACTCCTGTCTATTTTGAAGACAGAAAGTGTATTGGTGTAAAGGGGGATCTAGTAGAAGTTCTTATATGTTGTTCCATCCAGTCTCGACTCATTTGTATCAGTATTTTGGTTGTCCTATTTTAGAAAATGAACATTTAGTAAATGATATTGCTGGCAGGTCATTGAGCAATTTGATCCTGAAAATGGAGAATACTGAAGTAAATCACGGAATTGTTGGAGAATGTGATGTAAAGCCATGTTTTACAAATGTTCTTACAGGATACAATTTTGATTTACATGAAGAATGCAATACACTTTTGAATGAGTTAAGTAATGAGCATGATGGTATGAAACCAGGTGTTACAAATGTACCTAGTGGACAAAATTGTGATTTACACCAAGGATGCAATACACTTTTGAATGAGATATGTAATGAGCATCATAATGTAAAACCATGTGTTACAAATGTACCTTGTGGACAAAATTATGATTTTCATCAAGGATGCAATACACTTTTGAATGAGATATCTAATGAGCATCATGATGTAAAACCATGTGTTACAAATGTACCTAATGGACAAAAGTCTGATTTAAATGAAGAATGCAATACACTTTTGAATGAGATAAGTAATGAGCATGATGATGTAAAACCATGTGTTACAAATGTACCTACTGAACAATGTTCTGATTTACACCAAGTAGGTCTATGCAATACACTTTCTAATGAGAAAAATAATGAGCATGATGATGTAAAACCATGTATCACAAATGTACTTAGTGGAAAAAATTCTGATTTGCATCAAGAAAGCAATACACTTTCTAATGATATAAGTAATGAGCATCATGATATAAAACCATGCGTTACAAATGTACCTAATGGACAAAAATCTGATTTACACCAAGAATGCAATACACTCTCTATTAAGATGAGTAATGAGCATCATGATATAAAACCATGTGTTACAAATGTACCTACTGAACAGTGTTCTGATTTACTCCAAGAAGGCCTATGCAGTACACTTTATCATGATATAAGTAATGAGCATCATGATATGAAACCATGTGTACCTACTGAACAAAGTTCTGGTTTACACCAAGGAGGCCTAGGCAATACACTTTCTAATGATATAAGTAATGAGCATCATGATATAAAAGCATGTGTTACAAATGTACCTAGTGGACAAAGTTATGATTTACACCAAGAAAGCAATACACTTTCTGACAAGATAAGTAATGAGCATCATGATATAAAAGCATGTGTTACAAATGTACCTAGTGGACACAGTTATGATTCACACCAAGAAAGCACTACACTTTCTGACAAGATAAGTAATGAGCATTATGATATAAAACCATGTATTACAAATGTACCTAGTAAACAAAACTCTGAATTTCATCAAAGATGGGAAACAGCGACAGTTCCAAAGCATAGAAGTACCATTATTCAACAAGATGATGTTAAACAATGCTTGACAGATCTCTCTGTTGCATCAAGTAGGCATGTTGAATCACAATTAACACAAAGATATGAAAATTTTCACTCTGAGAAGCAGAGTGCACCTGACAATTTCATAATGTGTATCAAAGACACAGATCTTATGTCAAATTGTGAATCAACATCTGGACCTTCGATAAGGTCTTCACAAGTATTTTCAAATGTCATGGAGAAAGGAGGTTCTATAAGTATTACAGATCTGACCAGTGCTAACCATAACTTTCTGGTCCGTAACGAAGATACAGATTGTAGTGATATAAAGGTAAATAAATTGTGTAGCATTAGGCCTTCCTCAGCCATTGATGATTTTATTTCAAAGAGTGAAGATTTGGAAAATGATATTGCAGGAACAGCATTGACCTGTTTGATGCAGGTGACAGAATCTTCAGAAATAAGTCAGAATGATGGAGATGACAGAGATAAATGTTTTCAACCAAATAATCAACTTATGCAATCTGTGGTGAAACTTTGTACTTTGGATTATAAACCATGTGCAGGTAACAAAGGTCTGTCAAAGCTATATCCCTCTAAAATTTGTCCTGAAACACCTGTAGAAATTGACAAAGGTCAAAAACTATTTAAGTGTAATAAATGTGGAAAACATTTTTGGGGACAGATTGAACTTGTAACTAATATGAGAAGTCTCACAGGACAAATAACACCAAAATGTGGTGAGTGTGGGGACAATTTTTGTCACAGCTTTAATATCCATAGTCCTATGGTAACACATACTGGGGAAAAACCCTTAATGTGTAATGAGTGTGGAAAATGTTTTATGACAGAATCTGCACTATGTGAACATATGACAAAACATGTTGGGGGAAAATCCTTCTTGTGTAATAAGTGTGGAAAAGGTTTTAGTCAGAAACGTTCTCTGCATAAGCATATGAAAATGCATGCTGGTGAAAAACCCTTTAAATGCAATGAGTGTGGAAAGTGTTTTAGTAGAAACTATCATCTGCTTGTGCATATGAGAACACATTCTGGCGAAAAACCCTTCAAATGTAATGAGTGTGGAAAGTGTTTTGGTAGATCAGATTATCTGAATTGTCATATCAAAACGCATACTGGAAAAAAAACCTTCAAATGTAATGAGTGTGGAAAGTGTTTTTTTTTAAAAAAGCATCTGCAATGGCATATGAAAATACATAACAGTGAAAAACCTTTCAAATGTAATGAGTGTGAAAAGTATTTTTGTCAAAAAGATTTACTGAATTGTCATGTCAGAACACATACTGTTGAAAAACCCTTTAAATGTCATGACTGTGGAAAATGTTTTAGTAGAAAAGATTATCTGCTTGTGCATATGAGAACACATTCTGGTGAAAAACCCTTCAAATGTAATGAGTGTGGAAAGTGTTTTAGTAGAAAAGATCATCTGCTTGTGCATATGAGAACACATTCTGGTGAAAAACCCTTCAAATGTGATGAGTGTGGAAAGTGTTTTTGTAGACAAGATTATCTGAATTGTCATATCATGACACATACTGCAGAAAAATCCTTCAAATGTAATGAGTGTGGAAAATCCTTTTTTTTGAAAAGGCATCTGCATTTGCATATGAAAATACATACAGGTGAAAAACCCTTCAAATGTAATGAGTGTGGAAAGTGTTTTCGTCGAAAAGATTTACTGATTTGTCATGTCAGAACACATACTGTTGAAAAACCCTTCAAATGTAATGAGTGTGGAAAATGTTTTCGTCAAATTAATTATCTGAATTGGCATATGAAAATACATACTGCTGAAAAACCCTTCAAATGTAATGAGTGTGGAAAATGTTTTCGTCACAATAATCAAATGCGTAGGCATATGACAATACATACTGGTGAAAAACCCTTCAAATGTAATGAGTGCGGAAAATGTTTTTGTTACAAAGATTATCTTCGTAAGCATATGAGAAAACATACTATTGAAAAACCTTTCAAATGTGATGAATGAGCAGAATGTTTTCATTACAAAAAAGATCTGCATGGTCATATGAAGAAACATAGATCTACTGGTAAAAAAGCTTTCAAATGAATTGAGTGTGGAAAATGTTTTCATGTCAAAAGTCAGCTGCATAAGCATAAATGTATTGTGGAAAATGTTTTCGTGTCAAAAGTCATTTGCGTAGGAGAATACATACCGGTGAAAAACCCTTCCAATTTAATGAGTGTGTTAAATGTTTTCGTCACAAAAGTCATCAGCATGAGCATATTATCATGTGAGAACACACATAATACGATTGAATTACCCTTTCAATTTCAATAGGTACCACACAGTGATGATCTCATGCGGTTGAAAGCGATAGCCTAGTCCGAGAGAAAGGCGAAAACTACACACATTTCAACGGGTCTATTTATTGCCATCAAAATAAAATCTTGTGTTCAAACTACGCAGTTTTCTTTTTTTTTTGTTTTTTGTTTTTATTGTTTCTCTTTATTATAAGGTCTTTTTTTTTTATTGTTTCTCTTTATTATAAGGTCTTTTTTGTTTATTGTTTCTCTTTATTATAAGGTCTTTTTTTTTTTATTGACATTTAATGCATTATGTTATTGTTACAAACATTTTGCGGTACCTATATAAATGTTCTTCACGTTAATGTTTAGTTTATCCTCGTTCCTGGCCAGACCGTGCTGACAAAAATAATCATTGCTCCATTGGAAGTGGACCGATCGGCAAACAGTTTTCACCACCAGAAAGTGGAGAAATTTAGCTTTACATTGGGACCCTGCCATTTGGTGTAGGAACCCTCGAATTCTTTCATTTCTTCACTTGTAAGGTTCGCATTGCGAAACTCAGGTGAAAAAAATATGAAAATCGACTTACTATAACTATAAAGTATAATTATTCGTATAACCTCTGTAAGAACTTCATATATATCTGTTTTCTTCCAAGCGAGCCGTCCGCTTATCAACCCAACGAAGCAGACCCAAGAATCTTAAGATATCATGCTTCGAAGAAGGCCACCCTGGCTGATTTGTCAGGCTCAGCTGTCAAATAAACTTCATAAAGACTGAAAATGTTCTTTCATTGACCCCTCCAACATAAAATTTGCCTACAATTTTCCTTGTTTTGTAAAAATAAACGAATTAGGCTGCAGACATGTAAGCTGTTGGAGATGATTTGTGTAAACCTAGGTATCTAGGTCTATCTTTTGCACAGTTTGAGACTTTGAGCTCTGAAGTGCTTCGTCATAATTAAGAGATGGATCTAATTTTAGTGTTCTTCTTCTTCTTCATCGGGCTGCAGTAACCTCCGATGGTGGAGGAGCCGTCTACAGTTGTTTTTACTAGGGTGTGAAGCGGACTTAATGAAGTGATTTTCTAAACGTGTCGGTCTGCATGGACGCTTGATGGATTGAGGCTATTCCAAATTCTCTCAGCAGAGGGGAAGAAAGAATGAAGGTGGGCGTTGATGCGAGATTTGGGTATTGTTAATCTTTTATTGTGGCCCCTGGTGTTTGATTTGATCGGTATGATGGTATTTGGTATTGCCACATGGGAAATATTGTTGACAATTTTAAACATCATGGTGGCTTTGTCCCTTCCACTTCTGGACTCAAGGTCTTCTACTCCGAGAATTTTTACTTACCAGGCCAGTAGCACTTGTTTCTTGTCTGAAGTCTCCAGTAATTCTCCTTGCGCATCTTTTTTGTACTCTTTCAAGCTTTTCTTTGTCTGTTGCTTGGTGTGGATCCCATATCATGCTGGCGTATTCAAGATTAGGTCATGCAAGAGTCTTGTAGCAATCTACCTACTATCTGCGTTTTTATGGGGCAGCCTTTCAAGTTTCGCCCGATGAAAGCACTGATTTTGTTGGCTTTAGATGTGATGTTATCCATGTGTTTACCCCATTTCAGGTTTCTGGTGAGTTCAACACCCAGATATTTCGCCGATTTAACATGTTCGAGTGTGTATCCGTGTAGTGTGCTGTTAGAAATTATGGGCTTTTTCTGGTTGGTAACTGTAATTACATGACATTTAAAGGGTTAAATTGCATGAGCTGCTTTTTTTCCCCAGTTCTGAAGAGACTTCAAGTCATTTTTGAGATCGTTGGCGTTACGACTAAAGCCTTTTAAACTGATCATGACTTGTGAAAAAATGTCGGTTTTAATTATTTTAAGTTAATTTTACACTGTGCATTTTATATCTGTGGCCATATAATGTGTTTGAAAGTAGTGGCAGGGATAAAGAAGAGGTGTCGGCAACGATTGATGATAGGGTGCAGGAAAGCTTAAACCCGCATTTTCCGAAATAATGGGCCTAATATAGTAATGGCCTAATGGCGCCTCCGCCAACCTTTAACTGGGTGGGCTGATTTTTGGTTCCTTTTGAATTTAGGCCTTCATTATCTATTAAATGTAGAGGCAGGATTAGTTACACTAGATCTAAGTGTGTCATTAAATTGTAATCGTCCTCAAGTTGTTAAGATCGGGAGTAATATATCATCCACTCGTATTATCAGCACCGGAACGCTGCAAGGCTGTCCGGTCTCCCAAAAATTGTATTCACTGTTTACTTTTGAGTGTAAGTCATACTACTGTAGTAATCTTATTATTATTATTATTAAATTTGCAAGTGATACAACTATCACTGGACTGATTAATGACCACAACGAAGACAATCACAGACATGAGATTAACAGGCTAATTGAATGGTGTACCACAACTGTGGAATAGAATGCCTGATTCTATCAGATGCTGCAGAGACGTGGACTCTTTCAAACAGTCCCTCTGCCAGATTACCCTGAAGTCAAACTACTAGACATCATAGGCTTGAATTTGAACTCACTTTTTTTTTCTTTTTTTTTTTTCATGCGCTTCGACAGTTATACTCGGTTTTACTGAGTCAGTGGGATTATTTGAAGAAGAAGAACAACAACAACAACTTGGTGCTAGAACTAGATGTTAATAAAACAAAGGAAACGATTGTTGATTTCAGAAAGAATAGAAATACAATCGAACATTGCCGTCCATGATGCTGACGTTGAACAGATAACAAGCTTCAAATTTCTAGGTACATGACACATCTGTCAAATGATCTGACCTGGGTGTCTGGATCTGTGTGTGGATCTGTTTGGACTGTGCAGGAAATGTGTGTGTGCTGAGGTGTGTGTATATTATATTAATATTATGTACACACATCTCAGCATACACACATATGAACATTTGTTGTGTCTACATATCATAATATATTACCTTCGTGCGAATGTCAATGCAGTGCATGAATTTTTTTGTGAGTTGGTTTGGACACTGTCAGGCAACATGGCAATTTTTGATGTTGACACATTGATTGAATAAACATTGAATTGAATTGAATTGAAGTTAGAACTTTGTAGATCTACAATAAAACTACATTTTATGCATTTATGTAGGTCTATTGAATAGTAGTCTTGCTTATAGAGTTAATAAATGAGTGTTAGTGTGTGTGCATGTGTGTGACTTGCACTGCAGAATAGACCTGGGTACGAATGTGATATAAGGCAAAATTACATCTTTATAACATCTTTCACAATATATAGTTGTGGTATGATACTGGTCATATTAATTATTATGACGGTGCATGCGTGCCGTTTTATTCAGTGTGTATTAATTTTTTCTGTGTAAAATCTGTCTTTCTGATGTATAATGTTCTTCAATGTAAAATCTAAAGTTATTATATATTATTTGAATTTAGGACCAAGAATTACCTGAGCACTGGTATGTGAAGTTTCAGTATTCTAAATGCAAAATTAAGAATTTTATGCTGTTTTGATGTAGTTTTTCTCGCTTTTTAGTGCCAATTAGTATTAGCAAAAATTGAACGGAGAGCCATGTTTGAGGTCTCCAATCATGGTGAATTATTAACCAAGTCCTCTGAAAATAATTTAGTGAGCACAATTAAAATATATAATCTAATGAGGTCGTAGGATTTCGAGGGCAATGGGACAATGATTACATGGTTGATTGAAATCATTATTTTATGTTGAAATGAGCACTTTTTGGTCAGAAATATGCTACGTCCAAAAGAATTTTCACTGTTCATTGCATGCACATCATAGCATTATTTGAATTACTAGATTACTGATTTTTGGTTTATTGATGTAAATCGTTCCTGTCAATATGTTATTATGTAAACAGATACTTCAAATGTAGTTTATTATTTTGACTTGATCAGCTTGAAAATACAGTGTTTGTCCAAATCAACAGCGCTCAAAAATGTTATAAATCCAAAATAAACTTTAAAATGCATAACTTATTAATTTATCATGCGATTTTTATGACTTAAAAACTGGAATAAATGTTTTTACAAATCCTATGTGGGTGATCAATTGAAATGAAATTTTTATTCAACATGAAAAATCACTTTGTGGTATCTTTTGCTACAGACATGTGAATCGGGTCCCTTTGTTATCTCTTTTGATGCAAGGTTCATAGATTAGACCCATCAACATGAAGGCCACAATATCTGTATTGCTCGGAAAGTGTGACTGTCATCTCTCACTCTTCTGACATAAGAAGAAGATCGTGATGATAATGGAAAAAAGAAGAGGAGGCAGAGGAGGAAGATGATAGTAATGAGAATAGTGAGGAGGAAGAGGAGAGGAAAAAGAAGAAGAAGATTTTTTTAGATTGAAATTTGAAATTCTTCATCCTCCTGTGATTGTGATGAAGAGCCACTCTTAGTTTTAATCAAAAGAACCCTTTTCTCAAAGAGATTGTTATGGCCCCTCTCGAGACCGGAAGACAGAAAAAGAAAGTAGCCTTGCCCTGCATAAAGTAGACTGATTCTCATTCAACAGTACTCGGCCTATGTCGATCCATGGGCAGTAAAAGCCCTCGAGATTGATCTATAGTCCAGATCTACCTATCTATCTATCCATCTATCCATCTATCCATCTATCTATCTATCCATCTATCTATCTATCTATCTATCTTTCTATATAAAATATATATAGACCATGGGGTGCTTTTTCGGTTGTTCCCACCCCAACTGGTGTCAGCCATCTTTGGTTATAAAGAGACAAATGTGGGTACTAATCGATACTGTTATTTGGTAGTATCCATAGTGAGTACTGTATACTTTTTCGTCGTAAATCAAAATAGTTAATTAACAAATGATTGAAATGTAGATCTCTAAACATTGCCAACTTACCAAGCGAATGCTATTCCCCGAATTTCATGAATATTCTTGTAATAAAATATCAGATAATAGACTGTCAATTAAACTAGGAGCATGTGGTGAAACAGAAAATAACCACTGTTGGCCTACTCGTAGGTCTACACCACATACCGTATTTACAGCCTTTCTTGATGTTTGATTGTATGTTAATGTTATCAATTAAACAGGATACACGTCTCGAATGCATTCAAAAAGATTCTCCAGAGGATCATGTCCAAACTGAATTCTCACATGAATTCTATCATGTACGAATCCAAAAGAAGCTTAGTCTTAGTCTTCAAATTGGCTGACTGACTCAGATTATCTGAGTATTAATGTCAACGCGCGAATTTCTACTATTAACTATGCTTAAAATATTTTAGCTAGTATGTAGGTCGTTTTAAAGTGATGTTCTTAAGTTGTTTCTTGAAATCTTCAATACTATTACTGAGTTTCATCGTATCTGGTAGACTATTCCACAACCTGATTGTACTAGGAAAATAGGAATACAGGTGGCAATTAACATTAGATTGTGGTAGTTTGAAGGTATTATTAGTTCCTGATCTTGTTTTTCTTGTACTTGCTTGTCTTTTCAAATTCATCTATTGGGAGTATTGTTTGACCATTAATTGCCTTGAATAAAGTTGTAACTTTTCTTTTTGCTCTTTGTTCTTTTAAGGATATCCACTGTAATTTTATCATGTAAGATTTCATATTGCCTGTTGTAAAATTATAGTTATTTGTTACAAATCTGGCTGCATCTTCCTGCACATCCTCTATCTCGTCTATTTGGTTTTGATGGTGTGGATCCCACACACAACTACCATAGTCTAGCACTGGTTTGACAAAGGCCTTATAACA
>JAOYNN010000044.1:0-13317 GCA_025770095.1 Goniobranchus kuniei | reverse complement strand
AGCTATTATTCTCATTTATAAAGGTGGCAACACCGACAAATCCAATCTAAAGAACTGGCGACCAATAACTCTAACAATTACAGATTACAAGATGTATTCTAAAGTTTTGGCGTTACGATTACAAACAGTTTTAGATGATATTATTCACGTAAATCAAAAAGGCTTCATGAAGGGCAGATCTATCGCAGATGCGGTCAGATTAATTGATGATACGTTATGCCTTTACCGTCAACACAAGAAAGAGGGATTTCTGGCAACTTTAGACCTACAAAAAGCATTTGACACTATAGATAAAATATTAATATTAAACTCACTTCAACTTTTTACTTTTGACCTTTGGTGCGATTACCATACATATGATCTCAACCTAATGTCTTGCAGCCAAAGTTGCCTTAAAAACAGTAACAGGATGTCATCGTTTCTTCGAGTATACCGCGGCATTAGACAGGGTTGCTGTGTTAGCACGCTACTCTTCATCATGGTCATGGAGTTTATGGCAATTCGAATACGGAAATAAGAGGACATCAAATGTCTTAAACCTATTAATAACTTTTACTCCAAAATTGGCATGTACGTCGATGATGCGTCTCTGATACTGGTAAATGTAGACAGTTTAGCAAGGAGTATACAAATCATTGAATCGTTTCGAAATCTAACAGGGCTAAAACTGAACAAAGATAAATGTATAGGTCTCTACCTATGAAGAAGTAATGATGAAATAGTCAATGAATGTAATATTTGCTGGATACAGCAGGGTGAGCATAAGAAAATACTTGGATTTTATTTCAACCATTCACAAGAATTATCCCATATTGATCTTAATTGGAAACCAAAAATTGATAAAATTAACTCAATTATCGAACGTTGGTGACAAAATAGAGATCTGTCATTATATGGAAAAGTTATAAGTGCTAAAAACATTTCTCTTATCACAAATAACCTTCCAACTTCAAATCTAGCTCTTCCAGAGAATGTTCTCAAGGAAATAGAATACTATTTAATATCATCTCGCAAAAGAAATGTTCAAACAATCGGGCCTTTGAAAAGATTAAAAGCTCTACAATGTGTAAAAGGGTATCTGAGGGATGCCTTGAAATGATAAGTGTAACGACCGAACAAAAAGCATTTTTACTTAAATGGATGAGCAAAATCTCTGACTCCCGTAGTGAATTCTCAGAAATAGGCAATGCTGTTCTTAAAGATATTGATGGAATTCAATACCTTTTACAATGCTCAAAAATTGACAGTGATATATATTTTGAACTTTTTACGCCTTGTGTATGTAATATTTGATTATGTAAAGAAAGTAGAAGGATCTATGCCATCCACACTATGCACTATTCTCTACAACTGGATAAGATCTCGTATCCTTCGATACTTGGTAAATCTAGAGACTTTAATGTTTCCTCATTTGACAAGTCTTGTATTTCATGTTTGCTTGTTTTTTGTAGCACGTCGCTGGGCATTTTCAAGTCCAAAGTGCAAATGTCGATAAAAAATAACTCCAACATTCTTTTATAAGATAGTTTCAACCAAAGGGAATCCATGTAATAGGTATGGCTTGGATTGTTTTTACCTATGAGTAGGCTTTTACATTTGGATACATTAAACTCTAATTGCCATATTCTGGAACATTGAAAAGAGACATTATATTATATCTCTTTGTAAAGTTTGATGACTTTGAGAAAGTCCATGTATGTTAGTGTCATCTTCGAACAATTTACTTTATCCGGCAAATCATTGAACAATAAAAAGAAAGCAATGGCCCCAATACACTTCCCTGGGGAACACCACTAGAGACGTTCTTAAAAAGGGACATTGCACCATTTACAATAACCCTCTGTCTGCGATTAGTAAGAAAAGATCGTATCGAAATATATATATATATAATAAGAGTGCTCAGGGGGCGTGGCACGTCTCCTTTGGATCGAATGATCTAGGCGTCCGCGGCTTTTAAAATTTTAATAACATTACAAACATGGAAAGTTGATGTTCAACTGTGTTTATGACCATAGTTTATTTCAATAAAGTTTTGGATTGATTTTTCAGAATTTCTATTTTTTCCGTTGTCAAAATTTCGTTCCATACCGGAAACCAGCTTTTCTATTTGAACTTTCGATTCCAGCCTACTGCAATTCCCATTCTATTCCATCACTGTCAGTGGATGATGCTGATATTATAATTATAAATGTATAAGCTTTACACGTTGAACATTTCTGTTTTCTCATTCAATTAAAAGTAAGTCAAGCTAGACCTAGAGTCAGATCCATTGATGTAGCGTCTGCCTGGGGTAACAAACGAAGAAGCGCCAGATTTTCTAGAGCCATCATTGTGATCTAATCATGTTTATGTAGACTAGACAGATCTAGATATATGATCTAGACAAACTAGAATCTGCCTATCGATTTCTATCTGTCGCAGATTATGGTTAAGATGCAGCCTATTAAATATACCACTTCAGATCCAGAGGCTAGATTTAGATTAAATCTCAAGCACCATTCCTGCCTACAACATCTCAGATTTAGATATACAGGCATTTGAAAATTTTGAACTTAAAAGAGAGTGTTTCACACATTTGCACATAAAGTTGTAAACATTTTTTTTCATTTCCGGACCATTCCTGGGAGACAGTTGGGTATTGTGTGCCAGACATTGGTAAAATTAGTATAGGTCTCCAGTCTAGAATGCATCTAGATGTAGATCTTTCCAATACACTAGGTGCCAGACAATAGCTATTCGGAAATTTACCAGAGAGGCGGTGGACAATAGCTTTTTAAGGACCAGACAATAGCTTTTGGATATTTACCAGAGAGGCGGTGGACAATAGCTTTTTGGATATTTACCGGAGAGGCGCCAGACAATAGCTTTTTGGATATTTACCGGAGAGGCGGTGGGCAATAACTTTTTTCTATATTTACCGGAGAGGCAGCTTTGTAAGGCGCCAGACAATAGCTTTTGGATATTTACCGGAGAGGCAGTGGACAATAGCTTTTTGGATATTTACCGGAGAGGCAGTGGATAATAGCTTTGTAAGGCAATAGACAATAGCTTCTTGGATATTTAGCGGAAAGACGGTGGACAATAGCTTTGTAAGGCGCCAGATAATAGCTTTTTGGATATTCAGCCGAGAGGAAGAGGACAATAGCTTTTTGGATATTCAGCGGAGAGGGGGAGGACAATAGCTTTTTGGATATTTACCGGAGAGGCGGTGGACATTAGCTTTGTAAGGCACCAAACAATAGCTTCTTGGATATTTACCAGAGAGGCGGTGGACAATAGCTGTGGACAATAGCTTTTTGGATATTTAGCGGAGAGGCGGTGGATAATAGCTTTTTGGGTAATTAACCGTAGAAGTGGTGGACAATAGCTTTTTGGATATTTACCGGAGAGGCGGTGGACAATAGCACGGTGGGCAATAGCTTCTTGGATATGTACCGGAGATGCGCCGGTACAACTTTGTAAGGCACCAGACAATAGCTTTTGGATATTCACCGGAGAGGCGGTGGACAATAGGTTTTTTGGATATTTACCGGAGAGGCGCCAGACAATAGCTTTTTCAATATTTACCAAAGAGGCAGTGGACAATAGCTTTCTAAGGCGCCAGACAATAGTTTGTTTGTTTTTTATATTTACCGGAAGCCCTGAGATCATCCCTATGGGATGTACTGGGCATAATCCACAATCAATCAATCAATATATTTACGGGAGAGGCGGTGGACAAACGCTTTGTAAGGCGCCGTACAACAGCTAGATCTATTTATCTTTTTTTATAAAAAAAATAAAATGTGGATCTTGATTTAGGTTTCCTGTCTAGTCTTTCTGCATGTATCCAGATCTCGGTCTCTGATCTCACAGCTATGTCTAGAATCATGATTTCTCGATCTGTAAGTAATCTCGATTCCTCAACTTCAATCTTTTCTAAACATGAAGTTAGAGATTCCTGACAACTCAATCGATATCTAGATCAGGCATTATATCAATCTCAGAGCCAGATCTAGAATGTAGATCTAGATTTCATATAAAAGCTTATTCACTTCTAGATCCAGTTCTCGATTTCAGATCTCAGAGCTGGATACAGATTCTTGATCTATCGATCTACAACCTCTAATCTTCTATACTAAATTTTTTAAATAAAAATTCCTGACTACTGGATCTAAAATCTAGATCTACATCTAGATCTCTCTAAAAAGACTAGATTAGGCCAACATCTCAATCTTAGGGCTAGATTTAGAATGCAGATTTCTACATAATGTTACAATTTTATTGTTTACAGTGAAGTTCTGCATCAGGTGAGGAAGATGGTAATTGTTATCGGTTCCCCTATCTCAAGAATATGTTACTACGGGTTATACTGACATTTGGTTATGAAAAAAAGGAGGATATGAGATGGGAGGATAATACTTTCATTTAGGGGTTACCGTTAGATCTATATTCATGTTCTTGAGTCAGTGATTGCTTATAAATCTCTCGGATATTTTCATCCTTTTCCTTCATGTCACAAAAAAATTGTGCATTTTCTCTCAGGCTGACTGCGTCATCAAATTTCCAAAACCATGCTAGTAACGTTATAATTTTGAAACTGACTTACTTTATAAATTGGTAGTCTTATAGAACAAATAATGTTGTATTCACCAGCAACATTTTAGAAAGATCTATGGGAAAGAATGGTTACAATATGAATGTATTCAAGCATATTATTGTTGAGACAATATCAGACAACATCTGCCCGCATTCAGAGTCTATTTTGTTGAATACCACCTAGAGAAAGATCTACATCTACTAAATCGGTTACTCATAGACCTGGCCTAAAATAATCAACGCATGCATAAAACTAGGTCTAATTCTAAATTACAACTCAGACACTTAAACTTAAAGTGTGTTAAAAATGACCAACAACGGAAAGGTGTTTTCGTCTTGACTATGTCTGGCGTGATAAATCTCACAGACGACGAATAATGTTTGGGAATTTTGTGTATCGATGGTATTGCTTGAGTGTACCCCATCTCATTTTCTTTTGTCATTAGACTGTTTCAATTAAGCTTCAGATATCCAATGTCCTTGGTATCGTGCACTATATCATCCTACTTTATATCTTATGTTATAACTTCTCCTTGAATCAACCAGGCTCATGTTTTCACACATCATTTATTTCGTAATGTACTAAAGCCCCTTAAAAATTAGGAAGTGACAATAATACAGAGAGCCATCAAAGTTGGAGACGTTTTTTGTGGGCCACCGTATATTATAGGATTATCTTATTCTCATCTTCGGAGTATGAGGGCTAATCCATACATCGCTGCTGTGGTCCCTCACCTTAAGCGTTATTAGGTTTTCATGTCGCACAGTACGATGAGTCATTGTAGATAACATAACTGGGCACCACCCCAGAACTGAGCCCTCTTTGTTTTCCTTCTTAACACCTTATGTCATCATTGTGACGTTGACATGTCATTGATAAAAAGCGCTCCTTCAATGCTTGGCCAGAAAACGCCCAATTTTATTCAAGTAAAGGACATGCTGATGTTTAAGGAAGACACGACGGAACTCGGCTCTCCCCCAGTCGTAGTACTACTAAAAATAGGAATAGGACTTAGTGTTCTACCGGCTTGAACTCGGCTCTCTCCCAGTCGTAGTACTACTAAAAATAGCAATAGGACTTGGTGTTCTACGGGCTTGAACTCGGCTCTCCCCCAGTCGTAGTACTACTAAAAATAGCAATAGGACTTAGTGTTCTACCGGCTTGAACTCGGCTTTCTCCCAGTCGTAGTACTACTAAAAATAGCAATAGGACTTAGTGTTCTACCGGCTTGAACTCAGCTCTTCTTCTTCTTCTTCTTCTTCTGCTGCCCCAGTCCCAGTCCAGCCGGTTGAACACACCGACACTGGCACCATGACTGATGCTCTGCCAGCCCCCATTCCCAAACCCAGCTCCAGTTCAGCCCCAGCCGCAGTGTGTTCGGGCCCTTAGGGTTAGACATTGCGTGTGTATGAGTGATGCTTTTTTCAGATTGTGTGTGTATGAGTGAGTGAGGGTATGAGAGATTGTGTGGGTATGAATGAGTCAGTGTATCGGAGATCGAGTGTGTATGAGTGTTGGAGATCGTGCGTGTATAACTGAGGGTTTTGGAGATCGTTTGTGTGAGTGAATGCGTGAAGGTGTTTGAAATCGTGTGTAAGTGCTTGAGGGCATTAGTGACTGTGTGGGTATGAGTGAGAGTATTGGAAATTGTGTCTGTAGGACTATGAGTGGATGAGTGAGGGTATTACAGATTGCATGGTAATGAATGAGTGAGTTAGGGTATTAGACATTGTGCGGGTATGAGTGGATGAGTGAAGGTATTAGAGATTGTATGGGTATGAGTGAGTGAGCGGGGGTATTAGACATTGTGTATGAGTGAGTGAGTGTGTAAGTGAGTGTGTTGGAGATCGTGTGTGTATGAGTGGGTGAAAGTATATAGAGCTTGTGTGGATGCGAGTGAGTGAGAGTGTTGGAGATTGTGTGTGTAAGGGTGAGTGAGGCTTTAGAGATTTTGTGTGTATGAATGAGGGTGTTAAAGAGGGTGTGCATGTAAATGAGTGAGTTAAGGTATTAATGATCTGTGCGTGAGTTAACTAATGAGGGTATTATAGATTGTTTGTTTGAGTGAGTGAGGAAGGATATTAGAGATTGTGAGTATGAATGAGTCAGTGAATGAGGGTATTAGCAATTGTACTTGTGTGAGTAAATGAATAAGGGTCTAAGAGATGGTGTGTGTATGGTGAAATGTGAAAGGGTGTTAGAAATTGAATTTGTATGGATGAATGAGAAGTGTGTTAGAGATTGTGCGTGTATGAATGAGTGAGTGAGGGCGTGAGAGATTGTATGTATGGGTAAATGAGTAAGGGTGTTTCAGGAAAAAAGATGATTAAGAAAAATGACCCTCTATATGTAATATTATAGAATAGCAGTACCTTGTACACTTTGTGTGTGTTGTTATGTATTAACTGCGACTCTGATCTGAGGAGGTCAACACTGAGACGAAGGTCAGCTGAGACATTAATTTTTATGATTTTTTTTACTCAGATTACTCTTCTTTTTGAGGTAGTCAATTACTCTTTATCTACCCCAGGGGTTGGCGGCCCAGCCTTTACTGTAAACCAGTTAAAGCATGATATTTTAACTGGATACATACACAGAGTATGTCTATTTGAACACATGTTATACACATGTCTTTATGAAAGATTGGTGTGTGATTGGTATATATCCTCTATGTTTGCAGTAGGTGTACAACTTTTTTATGTACAACTCCATTATATTGTTGTTTTGGTGTACCATACTACTCAACTCTGAAGCAAAAGCCATAGATGGTGATTCCCTCTTTGCCTGTCTTCAATGTGTATAGATCTATCTTCATATTTAAAGGATAATGATCAAATCAAGTTGAAATCATTTTATACTTGATGCAAACTTACTAAGTGTTAGTAATCAGTAGTTAATACATGCTTTAATACACAAACTATTCACAGTTCTTCTCTTTATATGTTTAAACATGGACACAGGTAGTGTCATACTTACATATTGTCCCTGTAAGTCTCTAGATATGTAAGTCAGAAATTGGGTCATAATGTTTTTGGCTTTATTTGACCAGAATGAGTTTACTCCTCCTCCTCTATAAATATCCACAGACTCACACACACGAGACTTACATGGATGATTTATAAAGAAAGTGGGGCTCCCCATTCTCATCAAATGAAGCCAAAAAATGTCATGACTCAATGTCTGACTTAAGTGTTTAGAGACTTGCAGGGACAATATAAATGTATAGCAAGAAGCTGAGAATCCACAATATTTAAAACCAGAACTTATTACATTGTACCAGTAATATTTTAGGCTTATTTCAGACTGTGTTTTGTGTTTTGGATAGCAGGTACTGGTATCCTAATGATACTAAATTATTTATCCAAAATCTACTGAAACCTCCAAGAGGAACGTTTGCTCTCCAGCTGATCGCAATTTCACTCTTCAGTAGACCCGGTTACATATTTTTCATCGCCTACAATACTCACTCACTTCAGAGGGACTCCTTCATCAGTTCAAAGTCCATAAGAAATACAAAATTCTGATGTTTTCTTGTCAGCTTCCCATCGGTTGTCACTTCATCCATGTAAATCAATGGGAATACTAGGTTAATTCATCTTACTAGTTTTTCATAAATGAAAGTTTTTGTTATTCTCGTGAAAACATTATTGTAATTACGTGTAATGCAAAAATATTAAATTAGATTTATTTAAACAGACACATGGGCGTGTGTACCAAGGATGGACTGTTATATATAGCGTGTGTATATATTTCTGGTGCTGATTGAGAAACGAAGCCTATTAATCACACATTTCAAGAAAAGTGAGAAAACTTGAATTTTAAAGACCTAAAATTTAAGTTCTGCTCCTTTTCTGTAAATATTACACGTGCTTCGAAGTTCAAATAATATCAAAGCATTTTACTATGAATTGTTTAAAAGAATTTTTGTAGGGGGAGACGGGGGAACTCTGTACAACATATCCATATTTAAGAATTTAAAAATGTATCTGTTTATAATTCTATCAGCCTTCACTGCTGACCATGAATTTTTAAGCAAACACCAAAAGACTGATTATATGACCTTGACACACTGATTGAATTTGCAAGATATACATTATTAAGATATTTAGAAATTACAGATCCATCTCATTTATTATGCACTTATTGGTGTAAATCAAAAAATTTGATCAAAGTGATCTGCATGTATTGTATATATCAGTTACCGTGCGTTTCCTTAAAAAATCAAGGAAACCAATTTAGGCATATAGATTCTGCAAAGGTGTTAATTTATGTGCATGGATATATGTGCATGTAAGTGTAAATATTTATTATATGGCTGTATTGTCTTCTATGGATACATGTGATTAAGTGAGTTTTGGATACAAAATATATATGTGTGATTTCGTGAGTTTTGGACAGGTGTGATTTTGTGAGTTTTTGACTTTCACATTATTATGCTTGTATTAAATATGATTGTAGTGCATAATGTATATACTTGTAGAGTGTCACAGTTGGTTCATAGTTGTCCATAAAATGCCTTAAACATACACGTTAGCTTTGCAGGGCCTTAAATGGTCCCTTTTTTCATTATAAAGCGACAGTCTTCACAAAGCCTTTCAATAATTACTAGTTTTGATCAACTGTCTGGCCAATTGATTCATTATTAGTAGTAAAAGAAAAAATTGATCCAACTTATATAATATGTTATATATATCTTTCTATCTTTTGTCTTTTTTATGTGTTTGGCTAGTTTTTTACAAGTAAGGTCCTAAAAACAAATATTTTGTTATTGTTGCTGAAACGAGCTCAACCTAAATGTTTAGCTAGATAGATGAAATGGAGACAAATTAGCCTACATATGTAAATTATCATGTTTTGAGGTCCTTTTTCCGCTGTAAACTGAAGATGGGGGTCAAAAATCCATGCCGTGATTGGTAAAATTTGACTGATGTAAATCTAAATCAGATCTCATGTATTTTTCAGAAGAAACAAAATACACTGTGAAGATCTGAAGGGATTTGTTGTGCAAGCCGTTGGCAATAAAAAAAAACCCCAACAAAACATGCACGGGTTATACAATAGACAGACCGATGATTCTTTAAAATAATTTGAATAAGATTAGATACAAATTTACAAATGACAGACAGTGGTGATATTTTGAAAACAAAGCCTTTATTTATATCACACCTTTAAGTTTGTTTGTTTTTTTGTTTTTTTTTTATTTCACTTGTGAGAATGTGTGAGAGTGAATTTTATAACATTGTTTAAACATTTATGAATGTAAGGGTGATGTTGCATTTATCGGCATATGAATGAATACAATTAAAATGTAGGTTTGATTGCAACAAAAGGTATGTTTCCCAAGTTTTCTATCTTTCTTTACTAAAGATTTTTGGGTCTCACAGCCATATCATTTACAGAATGTTATTTTCCCTTGTAACTTTTCAAATTTTTTTTCATTTGTGTAACATGCACTGTGGACTCAGATCATCCTTGCAATGCTTGAAGAAAATTAAATTAAATTAGAGCTTTTTATATAGCTCTAAATCCATAAATTGTGCTCAAAGCACAGTGAAAGTGTTCCCCCATAGCCTCTTTCAACCAACACCTCAACGTCATGGAGAGTATACAGAGATGCAACAATTTTACAGGTGCACTTGCTCTAAGCAATCTGCCAAGCACCTTGTCAAACTATGTTCGTGTACTTAATACAAATGTAACACCTAAATAGGATGAGGAAATATTCTGTATGTGAAAAGCTTTTCCTAAGGACTACATAGTACCATGGCACAGCTGGAATTCGAACTTAAACCCTTGCTGACGCAAGTCGAATGCCAATGTGTCACAGAAAACAATTCATCTGTTTGCAATTTGAATATTTTGCATCAAATAGAGCAAACCTCCCTAAAAGATACACAACTTAAATACAAACTTAAATACACTGATCTGGGATGTGTATGGAAATCAAACAGCTTATTGATTCCAGGTATGTGAGAGAACACATTAAATCTCAAGGCTGAAAGAAGTAAATCATACTTAACAAGGATATGCTGCTTATTTCAAGGACATTATAATGGAGGTACACAATGATTTCCCTAGAGTGTGTAGAAAATATAATGTGTAAAAATAAATGGTACATGATTCCTTTACAATTAAAAAAAATTGGTTTTATTGTTAAAGGAGTGAGTAAAGCAGTATGGTGACGCGGACCCCTATCACTCAAAAAAGGTCAAAAATTCAGAGAGGATGCGGCAGAGGTTCTCCAAACTGGAAAGTGGAAGAGCAAAGGTCAACCTGACCAGAGACCCTCGAGTAAGAGTAAGAGGGCAAAAGAGCAAAACAAACACTACATCTTTAAAGAATTCTGAAATTTATTAGAACTCCCTCTCAAAGATCTGCAGCAGAAAAAAAGCGATACTATCACAATTCCACAATCCGAAAAAGATGACATACATCTCTGCCTAGTTATAGCACACATTGGTCAGCTTTTCACGTCCAGAATATTTCTGGGCCTCTTCAGAGGCAGAAATCTTCAACAAAGAATTCACATGTAACAGTACAAGGCTGTGGGTGTGTTTATCTTCAATCTTTAATTTAATGAATTTCTAGCCTATACATGTACTGTATGTAGTAATATTAATACAGTAACAGTAACAGCGAGAGGTGTAGCCGCTGGTTCTCCAGATAATTCTGTCCAGTGCTGTGAAAGAAGCGCAGTTGTTGAACCTGGTTGGTTGGGTGCTCCGTCTGTGATACAACCATGGTGGAGCATTAGGCATTTTTCAATCTACATGAGGACCGAGCATATGGTTATAATATTAGGTCTCCCATCAAAAGATAAAGGCTTCATCACAACCTGATCAGTAGATGGTTGAACCTGCACTTATGTAGGAAAAAGGACAGTAAAAATCCATCAATTTTTTTTTTTTTTATAGTACTTTGTAACGATTCAGATTAGATATTTTGCAAAAAAAATAATGATAGTTAGAATCTAGTTTGGTAGTCACCCTCAGCGTTTCAATGTAATAACAAGAAACGTACTTTCTTCTCTTTGCTTGACCCCACAAAAGAGAATAAGGTCAATGGATCCTTTTCTTGATCCTTTCACTTTTATCTACCGCATTGCTTGTGTCCCTTTGTCGCTAATTACATTACAAACATTTTTACATCACACCCAAGCCTATCAAATTATGACCATTGCTCCATCTACAATGCTTTCCAGACTGTCATATTGGGAACACTTAATGCTATTATTACTTTGAATTGAATGTGTAGCCCTACACATTTCATTAACAAGTTCAAATTGCAAAATACGTTGCTGGTACACATCATCCTACTACTACGTGTGTGTTTCTTTTCCGGCGAATTTGGATTTTCCCCAGTAGACTAAAAAATAGAAGTGAGCATGCAGGATACCTCGCTTTCCTGTCATAATAATTAATCATCATCATCATCATCATACCTTGCCATTGAATTTGCAGGATAAACTTTTTTGTTCTCTTCTTTTCATTCCAAGTTAATGTGTTTGTTGTTGTGGTTCGTTGTTTTGTTTTGATTTTTTTTTTTTTTTTTTTGGAAGGGGTGTTAATTATTATGTCATCATGGATGCCTATTCCAAAGGTTTATCATTGTTGAAAAATGGGCGGACTCCACAAACCAGACCCTTTCTTCACAATAATCATCGCCCTTTTACGGAGCCATATTGGGCAAATTTGGGCATTTTATCTGAGGGTGACACACACACAAACAGTGCTCTCTGTAAGTAAAGTCTTTATAACTTCCTTAAAAAGGCAGCTACAGCAGCAACATTTTGACATAATCAACAGTGTCTATGGCCAAAAGGTCTTAAAGTGTTTCGTACATATTTTATACAAAGTGTGGAAATGGTGGCGAATAACGAAATATGACCTGTTTTTAAATAGAGGCAAAAATGGAATATGTGTAAAAATTCAAGAAGGTCGAGTAACTATGCAAATTTCAAACATAAACTAAGTGAAAGTCTGATTTTTTTAGACTTTGAAAGTGTGTAAAACAATCACAAGGAAGTTAACACAGGCATATTGCATACATTTTTCAAGAAATCAAGGGTTTTATGGATCATTGTTTATGTTCCATCCTGTTGAAACCACACATGTTGTTTGTTGATTCATCTCCAGTCAGGCTCTTTCCAGAACTTCTCTAGTACTGAAATATAGCACCCTTTTGTCACATTTTGGGTATTTCCTTCCTTGTCCTCAAACCAGAAAGGGCGTAAGAGTCCACTAGCATTATAAGCCACCATGCTGAGTACTTGATAGAGTGAGGGGACGTTCACGGATGTAATTGGATGGGTGGATTGACCATAAACACAAGTTTTTGAATGCGCACTTTCATAAGCAAAAATTGTGTCTCATTAGAAAACCATAGGCTCTCTATCAATCCTCTTCACTTCCTTGTTATTGTTTTACCACAATTTGAAAGTCTAAAAAGTCAGACTTTGACTGTATTTCTGTTTGAATTTTGCATAGTTACTCGACCTTCTTGAATTTTAATGCATATCCCATTTTCGCCTCGTTTTAAAAACAGGTCATATTTCATTTTTCGCCACCATTTCCACATTCTTTAAAACATATTTACAAAACTTTTCAAGATGTTTTGGCCATAAACATTGTTGATTACGTCAATTTTTTTTATTACTGTAGCTGCCTTTTTAACAAATTTATAAAGACTTTACAGAGAGCACTTAGGCTTTTGGGTGTGTGTGTCACCCTGTATAATAT
>JAOYNN010000043.1:0-19714 GCA_025770095.1 Goniobranchus kuniei | reverse complement strand
GCGGGGGGGGAGGGGGGGGGTGAATTCTGTCCACTTTATACATAATAATAATTATCAGCGTCTTACAGACCAATAAGGGGCGTGTAAAGAGCTGAGCAGGCTTTACCAGGTTGAAGATGTAAGCGATTACATGTACTGTCAAGCCTGCCATTGACGATTTACACAGTTGTGGAGGCAGTTGTCGAAAAGGATCGTTTTAAGTCAGAGATTAACTAATTGATTGACTGAACTTAAGTTCAGTACATCTTTTGTGGATGCTCTTAGGGCTTAGCACAGGAAACAAGAATGATAGAGGATGTAGCTAGACCAACAATAAACAAAGAAAATGTTTCTATCTTAGTTGACTCTGACGTCATTCATGGATAAGTATCATTTTTTGTGCTGAAGAAGCCCTAACGGATCCACAGTGGGAGTAAAGGATTAAAATGTTACAGAATTTTGCAATCCGAACATTTCAGTTGAAATTAAATATTTAAAAAAAACAACAACTGTGTTCATTCTTGATTGTACCAATCAACAATTTTAGTTGTGCCTTAACGAAAGGTCCTGAGTTTTTAGATCCAAGGCGGTGAAAAACCTTACTAATCAATAACGGCAAAAAGGTTAGTTCAGATTCTTTGCATTTCGAATGGGTGAAATTCAACAAGCTATATTTTACCAGTTATTCCCCTTGACATTCATTTGGAAATGAATAGAGAAAAATAAAGTTGCTCCAAAGTCAACTATCTACTGATTTGTGAATGTTCTTGCAACGTTCAAGTTTGCAATTGCTTGTTTGATTGTAAATTATGCCCAGTGCATCCCGTCAGATGATCTCAGGGCTTTCAAGTGTACGACAAGGCTTCTGCGAAAACTCAAGAGTGCTCTTAAAAAAACAACAAATAAAAATACAAAAACCAAAAATAAAATCAATACACACAAACACACAGCTCAGCAAAATCAATCGCAAGTTTTCCGGCATCTGAGAGTCTACTACAGCATTAAAAAGCCATATGCTTAGCTTATCAAGCTGGTCATTTTTTCTCATTGAACATTACAAAAGATCCGAAACCACCATCGCCTCCGGGATATGCTAGGAAACTTGATGTATCTTCCAGATCTATAAGGGGCGTGTAAAGACTCAGCAGGTTCTGTCAGGTTAAAGATGTAAGTGTTCGTGGTCAAGCCTGCCTTGCAAGAAGATTTTTGTTATGAATCTATTTAATGTCACAGGCACTTGTCAAAAATGATAAATGTTATATCAGAGTTTAGTTAATCGATTGGTTGATTGGAAATAGTCAAGTATATCCTTAACGGATGTTTTTCGGGCTTAGTACAGGAATGATTAAATGAGTAGCAAGACAGAAGATGAAGCAAGTAAAACCGTGCTACCTCAGTCAACTTTTACGCCATTCATAAATAAGTGTCTTCTTTCGTTCTGGATAAGCCCATCGAACTCACAGTAGGAGTATGAATAAAAAGTAAAAGAATTTGCAATCCAAATATTTCCATTGAAAATTAAGAAAAGAAAATATTTGTTATTGAATCAATCAACTATTGTTGTTCAGACTTAATGAACAATCCCACACGTTTTTGGGTGCTATGCGGGGAAAAGCACACCAAATAATGCAGAAAACGTTGGTTCAGATGCTTTGCATTTCTCATCAGAGAAATCAACAAGTTGTATTTTACTAGTTATGCCCCTTGATTGTATAAGAACATGAATAGTAAAAAATGAAGCCAAGCCGGCTCACTCGGCTCATTTGGGTCGAGCTTATCCTGGTTTTTATACCATGAAGCGTACGTTGACAGATTTTATCCATCACTCTCTGAATAGGATGCAAGTCTATTGCAATGTACTTTTCCAGTCAAAGCTGTATCCATTTTCACCTGGGTTGAGTGAAGCAACAGGGGTCAAATTTCTTGCTCAAGGAAAAAAAAGCTTGTGTCCGTAGCGAGAATCGCATCTAATCTACCACAAAAGCTACAACGCCCCATTCGGAAAAATAAAGTTGCTCCAAAATCAACTTTCTACTTGTTTGTGAATGTGGTTCTTTAGCAGGTAGGACTTCCAGGTCATGTGCTTTCAACCCTAATTTGGACCATTTTAACGCTATTTTCCTTGGTTATTTTCATTGAGCCTTTCAAAAGATCTGAATCCACAATCGCTATCAGGATGTGATAGGAAACTTGATAGGGAGGAAATGCTGTCCATAATTACCAGTATCTTCTGATCTCTATGGGGAGTGTGAAGAGCTGAGCAGATTCTACCATATTCAAGGTGCAGGTGTTCAAGTTCAAGCCTTCCCTGCAAGATTTACAAAGTTGTGGGGAGAGTTTTCGAAAAAGAACATTTTGGTAAATGATTAATTAATTGATTGATTGTCGGGAATTAAGCGCAATCATCATCTGTGGTTATTCCGAGGGCTCAGTACAGGAATGACCAGAAGAGTAGCTAGGCAGAAGATAAAACAAGAAAAACAGTGCTACCTTAGTCGACTCTTACGTCTTCGTGGATACATATCTTCTTTCGTGCTGGAGAAGCCCTATCGAAATCAATATAGGTACATTATTAAAAGAAAGAATTTTTCAATCCGAATATTGAAGCTGAAAATTAAAAAAAAATTATTGTCAAAAAGAAAAAAAAATATGCTAGTCTTTCTTCATCGCATGAATCAACTATTGTATCTTTACCCTAAAGAATAATCCTGGATGTTTTAGATGCTATGCGGTGGTTAAAATAAAATAGCAGCAAAAAAAAAAACAACAACAACAAACAAACTAAAAGCAAACAAAAACAAAACTAAACAAAACAATGTTAGTTCAGGTACTTTACATTAATTCTACGGAGTGAAAAGCAACACACTGTTTTTTAACGGTTATACCCCTTGGTTTTATATGAAAACTGATCGTGAAAAATAAAGTTGCTGCACAATAAACTTTCGACTTATTTTTGATGTGGTTTTATAGCAGGCATTGTTACCTATGACTTCCAGGTGATGTGTACCAAAAATTATGTTTTCAACCTTAATTTGCACCATTTTACCGCTGATTCATCTTACTGTTGTCATTGCATCGTACAAAAGATCTGATTCTACAATTGCCACCAGGATGTGGTAGGAAACTTGATGGGGAGGAAATCTGTCCACTTTAAATGTATTAATTACCGGTATATTACCGATTTATAAGGGGGTGTAAAGAGCAGAGCAGGTTCTATCGGGTTCATGATGCAATTGTTCACGTTCAAGCCTGTCCTGCATGAATAAGAAATTGTGGAAACACCTGTCAAAAATGATCATATTTAAGTAAGAAATTAATTAATTGATTGAATTTAAGTCAATTACATCCTTTGTGTATGTTCACAATGCTAAGTGCCAGGAATGATTAAAGGGGTAGTTAGACTAAAGATAAAGCAGGAAAAACTGTGCTACCTTAGTAGACTCATACGATGCGTCAAACATAAATAAGTGTCTTCTTTCGCACTGGAGAAGCCCCATCAAGCTCACAATGGTAGTGAATGTTCAAATGTAAAAGAATTTTACAATCCCAATGATTCCATTGAAAATTAACCCCCCAAAAAATGTTCTACCAATCACTTGTTGTTCTGCCTTGATGTAGGTGCTAGGCGGGGGAAAACATATCAAATAATGGCAAAAAACATTAGTTCCAATGCTTAACATAATTTCTAATGAGTGAAAGGCAACAAGTTGTATTTTACCGGTTATGTTCCTTGATTTTATATGACGTGAATAGCGAAAAACAAAGTAGTAAGTCGTAGTCTTTTTAAGCCCATCGGCTCATTGGGGCTTATGCCGGTTTCTATAGCATGAAGCAGGCAGTGAAAGATTTTATCCATCACTTTGTGAATACGATGCTAGTTTATTGCAGAGTATTTTTCCAGCTAAACCAGTACCCATTTTCACCTGGGTTGAGTGACCAAAAGGGGTAAATTTTCTTGCTTAAAGAAAACAAACTTGTGCCTGTCGCGAGATTCCAACCTAGTGCCTCCCGGACTATAGGCCTACGCTCTACCACATAACTACAACGCACCCTACGGAGAAATGAAGCTGCTCTAAAGTCAACTTTCTACGTCTTTTTATGAATGTGGTTCTGTAGCAGGTGTTGTTCCCTATGACTTCCAGGTCATGTGCTTGCAACACATATGCACCATTTTAACGTTAATTCCCTTTGCTATTTTCATTGCGCCTTTCAAAAGATCCAAATCCACCATCGCTATCAGGATGTGGTAGAAATAGGCCTACATAAAAAGTTAAGGCTTACTCAACAAAAGAACGGAACAGGACAGTACATAATACATGTACAGGATTTCAGACAAAAGTCCTTCTTCAGGTACACAGCATACAAACAAGACCAATATGCAAATAAAATAAACAGTAACAGTAAATGATATCATTTAATGTTATAGTTTATTTTTATTTGCATACTGTCCCTATTTTCTCTGTGTTTAAAGAAGGACATTTGTCCGAAACGTTATAGCCTATGCCTTGTACTGTTTCGCTCTTTCATTGAATAAACCATAACTTTCTATGTATTTCTACATGTTAGATTCTAGATTCTAGGTTCTATATTTATATTCATACTCAATAGTAGCATTTTAAAAGGATGTGGTAGAAAACTTGATGGGAATGAAATATGTTCATATTAGTTACCGGTATCTTCCGATCTCTATGAGGAGTGTAAAGTGTTGAGCACATTCTACCATTCGAAGGGCAAATGTTCACGTTTAAGCCCGCCCCGCACGATTTACACAGTTGTGGAGGTTGCTTTTAAAAATACTCATTTTAGGTAAGATATTAATTGATCGGTGGAAATTAAATGCAGTACCTCCTTTGTGAATGTTCCTAGAGCTCATGACAGGAATGACTGAAGGACTAGCTGGACAGAAGATAAAACAAGGGAAACAGTTATACCCTGGTCGACTCTTACGTCAATTATACATTAGTATCTTCTTTGTGCTGGAGAAGCCCCATCGAAATCACAATAGGAATAGATCTTGCATGAATGAAACAAAAACGAAACAAAGAAACAAAGTGCTAGTCTTTCTTCGTTGTATCAACGCACTATCGTACTTTATCCTTAAAGAATAATCTTGAACGTTTGTAGATGCTAGACGGGATAAAATAGCAAATAATGGCAATAAAATATTAGTTCAGATGCTTTACTTGTTGAGTGAAATCATCGAGCTGTAATTTACCGGTTATGCCCCTTGATTCTTCTTCTTCTTCTTCAAATAATCCCACTGACTCAGCAAAACTGAGTATAACTTTCGAAGCGCATGAAAAAAAAGTGAGTTCAAGCCTATGATGTCTAGTAGCTTGACTTGAGGGTAATCTGGCAGATTGACCGTTTGAAAGAGTCCACGTCTCTGCAGCATCTGATAGAATCAGGCATTCTATTCCACAGTCTAAATGAGGTGCGGAAGAAGGAGTTTAGGTGGCAATCTAGATTTGAATGTGGTACTCTATAGCTTTGCCCTTTGTATTGTCTAGTACAAATGTTATGGTTGTTGATTTGGTACATATGAATCAGTATGTCGATTAGGTTATTTATGCCTTTGAAGAGTGTTGTAGACTTAATTCTAGCCCTTTGTTCTTCAAGGGACTATTATATATAGTTCTTAGTCATAATGTTTACTTCTTTCTTGTAGTCAAAGGTTGTAAACGTTTTATTATGTTGTTTCAAATAGGAAACTATGTTAGCCACTTCCTGCAGGTGAAAGACAAAGAGTGTTGTAGACTTAATTCTAGCCCTTTGTTCTTCAAGGGACTATTATATATATAGTTCTTAGTCATTATGTTTTCTTCTTTCTGGTAGTCAAAGGCTGTAAACATTTTGTTTTGTTGTTTCAACTAGGAAATTATGTTAGCCACTTCTTGCAAGTGAAAGACAAAGAGTGTTGTAGACTTAATCCTAACCCTTTGTTCTTCGAGGGACTATTATATATATAGTTCTTAGTCATAATGTTTTCTTCTTTCTTGTAGTCAAAGGCTGTAAACATTTTGCTTTGTTGTTTCAACTAGGAAACTATGTTAGCCACTTCTTGCAGGTGAAAAACAAAGAGTGCAGATGGCAAATTTCTTGTTCTTTAACTTACGAATATTCCTAGAGTGAAATAAGGGGAGAGGGGTGTCAAATAACTCCATTGAGACAGACTATCCCCAATGCTCCCACAAATAAAGATCTTCAATTATTCGCAACCCCTAGCTGCCAATATAGACAGAAAAATAAAGAAATGTCTTACCTTGCAGTTCTATGTCTAATGGAGCATCATTTCTATTTATCACATCAATTTCAAAATAAAATTCAGATGACATTGGAGGTGTTCCTGTATCAGTTACCCGCACTTTAATCGTATGTTGTGCTTTCTCTTCAAAGTCCAAAGCTGCTTTTTGAACCTGAAAAAAATAAATGGTTGTCACACCTGAAATTAATTCTACTCTCCATGTTCCCCATGTGTGCTCTTTCTACAATGTTGACATAATATGTCCTTGTATGTTTCCAAGAGATTTTTAGAGAGAATTATAGTGCCAAAAGGCATAAAAATAAAATAACACTTTACAGGATTTTTTTTTTGAAAGACAAAAGAAAGCATTTAAATAAAGATTTTCCAAACTTTTCATTTTATTTATTTCCCTCTGAGTGGTTTCATCTCTTTAAGACTAAAAGTTGTGAAGTACAGAACACTTCTGAGAAGCAAGTTTTACCTTGAGGTCGCTTCCATCTATCATGAACAGTTCATCTTCATTCTCAATGAGTTCATATGTAAACATTTGGTGTTGATATATTAGATTATCTGGATCAGTTGTAACAAAACTACCAATTCCAGTTCCAATTGGACTGTCTTCTGACACCTGTGCCAAAAGATACGAGTATGAGGAAATATTATTTCATAGCCTAAGCGAGAGATATTTGTACAATGTTGCATTGATTGTTAAGAAAAATTGTGGAAAATTTCAGTGCAAATATGTTTCTGAGAAAACTGAAATATAAGCTGCATAATACAATGGAGACTGAGCCTGACATCTATTCCATGAATTATGAAATTAAATAAAAACAAAGAACTACCTCATAAAATCAAACCAAAATTCGGAGGGACATGAAAAATACAAATTAGCCATGCCATTTTTCATAATAAAGATTCTCAAATCTTTATTTTTTTTCTATTGTAGAGAAAATACATTGCTGAGATTTGAACAGAAATTTCTAAAAGAAAGAAAATTTGTTTCAATGATACTTTTGATGTGATAATGAATGTTATGTTAACTTATGAACATGTATTCGATTTTTAAAACTGTGCCAAACTTCAGTCTTTAATCCGACTTTAAATATCTGTGACTTATTTTTCTGTTTACATCTGGGTCATAACAATTACACATAAGAATTACTAATCAAGTCATTTTTACAGGAGAGGCATTTTTGAATGTTCTAATTAATTAAAAGCTGATATAAAATCAATACATCACCGTTCATCTTACAATATGTCTTCCATCCAGTTGTATCACACATCATGTCACTCAGTGGCAACTCTTTATCAATTGAATGTTGAGTGCTGCTAAACTCTGCTGAGTTCATCTAAGTCAAGATCTAAGTCCTAAGGCAATAAGTTATAAAGAGGTTTATACTGGATTATCTATTTCGTGACTAAGGCTGTTGTTGAGCTGGCTGTATTGACTTTTCATAGATCTGAAAGCTACATCTTTATCTGTTCTCAGCTTTGGTTTAGAGGTCAAAAATGAGTGAGGATTTTATATGACAGAATATCTACTCTTGACACTGATATTGTTGGTGCAATAGAGAGTCATCCTGTATGCAAGACACAGTCGCCACCATAAATTATTACAAGCATTTCATACTTTAAAAAAATATGGAATAGCTTGTATTTGAAAAAGGGAGATAAATTATCCATACCTATGCACACTCTTTGTTATGCATAATCTAAATTCCTTTAAACTATAGAGAATACATAACAGAAAGATCCATGTTCTTCTTGTTATACTAGATCTTACTCGATGATCCAAATAAGTCAATTGAGTTTCATTTGAGGACTAATTTCTACCATGATTTTTAACCAATCATCACAAAATTGAAGATTTTGTCTAAGTAACTGATGATTACACGTTCACAACTGGTGGGACATTTTCAAATGTTAATAAACAAGAAAAGATAACAGAATGAAAGTAACAAAGTTAAAAATATGGACGTGTTCTTATACCCTTTGACGAATATCATGCTCATTCTTAACAGATGTATAACCGTCAGACTATTGAACTTACACCCTGCCAGCATCCTAAATTGACAGCCACATATATTGAATTTTATCAGACACTGTAAGTTTTTGGAACAAGATGCCACTCTCTGTCAAATGCAACAGGGGCTTGGACAACTGTATAAATGCTCTGAAGTCAACTCTCCTTAGAAAGAAACCACAAACAAGGCTGTTTCAACTACACATGCACAGTGACAGGAATATTCACTTACTGAGTCAGTCAGTATAATATATGAATAAAGTGGGGGAAAAAAAGAAGAAGGAGGAGGAGGAGGAGACAAAGAAGGAGGAGGAGAAGAAGAAGGATGAGGAGGAGGAGGAGAGAAGAAGAATTTTTCAAAGATATATTTTGGTTTACCTCATTTCGTGTCAATGATGTCTTTGTGGGGGCCTCATTTACGTCAAGTACAATTATCAAAACATCTTTCTCAATAGACAATGAAGGTACTCCATTATCTGTAGCTTTAATCCTGAGATTTATCTCTTCAATCCTTTCATGATCTAGCTGTGCAGCAGAGCCAATCTATTGCAGTTTTTTTTAAAAAAGAAAAGAATTATTTTTAAGCTCAAAAAGGTAATTTTTCGACTCTGACCCCTTCCTGTAATGGTTTTAAAGCACATTATTTAAAGCACTATTTCTATATTGGCCTACTGGTAATTTGTCGACTCTGACCCCTTCCTGTAATGGTTTTAAAGCACATTATTTAAAGCACTATTTCTATATTGGCCTACTGATAATCACAATTAACTTTACATTGTTCAATCTCCTATAGCTTCAGAATAAGTGTTTTAAATACACAGACAAATGCATCAAATTAAAGGTAGTATAATTGGAATGTTGAAAAACATACTTGATCCCAATGCCATACTAATGAACTGAAAAAAAAAATTGGACATCCAAAGGTGATAAAAAAAAACACCTGATGATGCAAAATACGTAAAAGGGATAATCAAATCATAGCATCATCAAATGAATCACAAATAGGCCAACAGAAAAACAACTACGGTTTAACTTTTACTGAAAATAAGTAATGGAAATGCATGTAACAATACATGTGACACTTTGATACGGGTCTGCATGCCTGGATACAGCAACCAGGACTGTAGAGAAAGAATGATTATCAAAAGACACATTTCAGTATCCACTGCTATTTCTGAGGATAAATGACAATGTAAGCATAAGAAAAATATTTTAAGCAGGAGAATCCCTACTATTGGTGTAACCAGCAGCTGTTTCTCTACATGCAGGTACTCTGCATTTCATGAATGTAACAAGATGTGTTCCCACTTTCAGGGGTATAGCTGTGTATTCCTCCCTCATACTGCCTTCATTTGTAAAGTGGTAAAAATATCTCATTTGTGTTTAATCAAAATGCTCGTCAACATAAATGTTCTATGGCCATCACACCAGAGAACAGATCATGCTATTCCTCATCCTTACTAGGACAGAGGGATTTGGACGAGGAATCTGTGAAGCGAAGAATGCGTAAAACTAGGAAAGACGACTCAAAGTCAAACCAAGCTGGGGCAGGTGAGCCATTTGAATACACACACACACACACACACACATACACACACATAGAGTGAAAGATGTGGCAGCAGGGGTGATGTTCTGTCTCTAGCCTGACTTGCATCCCACTCCCATTCCATGACCCCACTTGAGAAAGCTGTGTAAATTTAGATCGACATGTACAACCACTAGGTTTTGCTTGTTTGGGGAAAGGGGGTGGTATTGATGGTTTTGTGGTTAGTCAACAAAAGAATTTTGTTGAAGACAAATGGTGGGAAATAGGTCGAGGAAAGAGTGAAGACGGACAAGGAATACGTGAAATATGTACTAAGGAAATAGAAGAATCAAGCCAGCACATTGAGTTTGGGACAAGCGATCCGTGAGGACTAGAAACACAGACTGCATTTTGACATTTCTTCTCATTTTTTTTTGTGTGTTTAACTTGTAAATGATGCAGAATAATTTACAGTAATATATAATGAGAAAAAAGTTTACCATTAGCTCATCTGCAACAATATAGAACTGGGAGCTTCCTTTAACTTCCAGGGTAAAATTTTGGTCTGTGTCCTCATCAATGACAGAAAATACAGCAATGCCATGACCCACCTCATTTTCATTCACCTCAATGACAGAGATGTCCTCATTGAAGATCAGAATTTCCTGAAAGTTAACAACATTCAGAAAAGGATAATAAATATGTATATCACAATACAATTTGTGCAAACTCATACTGAGCGAGACAGTGATAGGTCTTCAGAGAAGAAGATTCCCCTCAGGCAGGTGTTTTGGCCTTTAACTTCTGACACCCTCGCAAGACTAGGCCACCCTGAGGTCATGACTCCCAGTGCCCCTGGCACTACCTTTTTTTTTTTTTTTGTTTTGTCTCGCACAGGATTCAAACCCACGTGCTTCACGTCGACAGCGCACTAAATCTTGACAACGCAACCACTCTGCCATAAATTCTCCCGGTAGTGGTGTGCGTTTTATTCCTTATATGTTTACTCCCTATTTTGATACAGGACCCTGATCTATTTATAGTATTGAATTTTACACCTGGTTGTTTCATTTTTGCCATATCCAGCATGAAGCATTTTCTGTGTAATCATTCTGATGTTTCGAATTGCTTTGTTCAGGTCTTGGGAGGCAGGTTCAGCTGTTTTAGAAAGGCGTACATAGAATTTGCAATAAATCCTTGCAACCCTACCTGAACAGCGAAGAGCTTCACGATGTTGCCTTACAACTTACATTACGGATTAGAAAAAGGCTGAGAACTAGTCTGATAGCTCTTAAACAGACATGCTTAGTAGACTTTAACTCAAAATGTTCACAACACATTACAGTATTTTTAAGGAAAACATTATATTTGGTTTTAGGCAACCATCAAAATGTTTACAACTAAATTAAAATCTTGCACATTAGCAAAAACAATAATTATACTTGGAGTGATTTTTCTAACATTTATATCAAGGGTTGCTCTACACTGTGTTTGGCAAACTTTGTTGTTTTACCAATGCTTAGAACATGAAACAATGTTGAATCTGAAACAAAAAGTCCTGTGACCATTTCTACTTTGAAGATTGCCATTGATAAAAAGTTTCAGACTTTAGAATATATATTTTTGATGAATGATTCAAGTTTTAAATATCATAATATATTCTTATCGTCTTATAATCACTCATCATGCAATTCAGAGATTTTATCTGAAATAAGCATGAGTAATTTATATGTATAGTAATATATGTATTGGGTTTTTTTTATTGTTTTTTAAAGTTTTTATGTTTGCTGCATAAAACAATTTAATTATAAAGCATTGCATTTTACTATGTGATTGAGAGTTAAGATGGAAAGATAGGATATGAAGAATGTTTATTATGCACTTACATGGAGTCTCAAATTACAAAAAAAAAGGACAAAGACCTTTAAAAACTCTTAATTTGTTTTATAATTAAAGACAGGCCATTAAATGTCCTTGTTCAGACAGGAGTGTTACATCCCAGCTTTTTATTGCATACTTCTGGGGGATCATTTTCATCCTTCACTTTGATTTGAAAATCTTTTGTCAGCTTGTTTCCAGTCTTGTCAATGACTGACACTGACACAGGAAATTCTTTTTCCTTTTCATAGTCCAATGTCTTTTTCAGAAAAAGGCTGGAGACACATCTGGTGCCCTGAAAAAAAAAAATGTCAAAGACAGCATAAGATCTTAAGATCATGTGAGAATAGAATATTATTTATGACAAGATAAGGATTTCAAAGATTAAGTCCTCGAAAAAGAACAAAGTACAGTTGCTGTGGCATCAATCTCCCACTATCGGATTCTAGGTGGTCTTGGGAAATGAATGCACCGACAATTATCATGAAACGTTCAAAGATTTGTCAGATTTAAGTTGCCCTTAGTATTGAACTTAAGCATGTGAGAACAGAATATTATTTATGACAAGATAAGGATTTCAAAGATTAAGTCCTCAAAAAAGAACAAAATACAGTGGTTGTGGCATCAATCTCCCACAATCAGATTCTACGTGGTCTAGGGAAATGAATGCAATGACAATTATCATGAAACGTACAAAGATTTGTCAGATTTAAGTTGCCCTTCGTATTGAACTTAAGCATGCAGTTGGAGTATGAAATAATGAGTTAAAGTGGTTTAAAAATTCAATTCACGACAGTAGAAAATCAGAGATGGCATGTGGCTTTGTTTAACCTGTTCAATGAAGACTACATGATTAAGAAGATGAATTTTATATAGGGGTATTAAGTGATTATCAATGTTTTAAATTTTGAAGTGCATGCATAATTAAACAATGGTCTAAGCAAAGCCAATGGCAAAAGTGTTAATAATCACAACCATGAAGCTTTTAGAACAATGACAACTCCACTTTGAAATCCAAACCCTTTGCAAATTTGTCTTGTTAGACTGCACAGTTCTTAGTCTACAGATTATGCACCATTGATAAGCTGGTCCAGTTTTGAGGCAAGCCACAGCTCTTCTTTCAATAGAAATTCATTGACTTGTATGTGCTACGCTAACATTGCAATACAGCTGAACATTACTTTATAAGAAGCACAGTGCAATATACTCATTTAATTGCGTGAAGTGGCTATCGTACCCCAAAATGCATATTACATTTTTTGCATTGGACTGACATTTACAAATTCATTGCACTATTCTTTCTTCAATATGAAAGTCATATATAATAAATAATCTTTAAATATTTATAAAAAACAAACAAACAAACCCACAGGAATTCATTGGATACTAATTTGTTGATATTACTTTAAGTACTTGAGTCTTCAAAAGGAAATTCTTACATTTTGGTTATTTCAGACTATAAGTTGGAGAGATTTGTTTGAAAATCATTAATATGAGCACCGATTTTCAAGGCAATCAACCATGCTTATCACAATTTCAAAGGTGTAATCACATTATTCACAAAACTATATAATATACCCTAGTTAGAGGTAAACAGCCAGAAACATCAGCAGTGATCTGATCTCCTGACATGACGACGGTGATTTCCTCATCCCTATCTGGGTCAGTAACAATCAACTGCCCAATCAGTGTTCCAATTTCAAGGTTTTCTCTGATGACTGGCTGATCTTGAGCAAATGATTCTGCTTGAGTCCCTCTTACACTTTCGAAGTAAGCAGATGATGGTTTTTCTTCCACGTTCATGACATCGAAATTGTAGGTTCGTTCTACCTAAAGATGGAGAAAAATATACAATTAATTTCAATTGAAATCTGAAGAACTCATTATGACTACACGGTAGTTCTGCTATGCTGTTAGAGAGCAAGACAAAAAGCGATATCCTAAAAAGAATGGGAGGAAAAAAGCATGTCTATTCAATATAATGTTCTAAACATATAGAATGGGTGGACCGGTAGCTCAGTTGGTAGAGCGGCTGACGGCCATGTGAGGTGGCCTGAGTTCGAACCCAGTCAGGCAGTGGATTTTTTTCGGGGCCCTCTGTTCACCCAGCAGTCTAAATGGGTAGCTAGGTCTTTTTCTAGACTTGGTGAAAGTAAAGTCGGCGTGGAAAGCAATGGTTTACTTTACTTAAACATATAGAAATATAATTCTGATTAAAGAAAAAAAAATGTGCACAAATTGATGTGTGTGGAAATAAATTTACAAAGGCTTGACCTGTTTGAATTAAAAATAATCAGATTCAAACTTTCTGTAAATTCCATAAAACTGCTATTCAAAAACTCAGAATGAATATTTATATTCACTGGCATGATGCCTAACTTGATGATAGTGTGAAACAAAACGAAAAGGGTGAATAAAGAGGCAATATTAAAGCCAAGAAACAACAACTATTTTAAAGAAATATGAAAAAGTAAAGGAAATATACCATGAATCATGAACAGTATAAGCTACAATTCACTGAAAATATATCCAATCTCTTATATATTTGGCGAAATGTCGTAAAACGTGCTTCGGCCTATCAAGGCTTTTAAACTGCTTAATATTTAAAGCTGAAAGTTGCTGTGCTGAATAGTAGCTATTCCATCCCGGTAATGAAGGAGTTTCATCAAGTTTGAGCATACACATTTATTTGACACCTTGTATAACATTTTACAGCACCATCTAAATCTTTACGGCAGACTGGATTTGATTTTGTAATTTTTAAGTCCAATATCTAATCACAAATCAAATACAACAGACTAGGTTGTCTGCCTCTGTTCATGCAAAGGTCAGTATCCCTTTTCCAAGTACCCAAATCCTGATTACATCTTTGTTAGTATCGAAGCGATTACTTTGGGATTGATATCTATATTAAGATCTAGACATAGCTATAAATCGAGAAATCCAGATCTAGATCTAGATTGTTTAGAAACAAATGAAAAATTATAATATGTTAGACCAAGATTATTTGCCAAGATTTAGTACGATTTTCTAATGCTCAAGGGAGCAGGGGTTCTATTTGTACAAACTAAATTGTTCAATTGTTAATAAAATTGTTGAATGCTTACTGTCTGTGATGGTGTGCCATTATCAGTTACAGACACAGTGACTGAGACTGAGTCAGTTTCTTCAAAGTCTAGACTTTCATTAAGAATAAGTTTGTTCCCTTCAATCTTGAAGAGGCTTTCACCTGTAAACAAACATATTGTTGCAATTGAATAATCAATTTTAAACCTGCTTAAAATGGTTAAAATATCTTGCATAACAGTACGTGAAAAAGAGGAGGCTGAAAATCTCAAAAGCAGGTATATTGCAATAGTGACCCCCCAGCAAGATAAGCTAAAAGGAGAAAAAGCTGCATGATATGGACACAACATCCATATGTAATCCAAAAAGGAAATAGTCATCATCTTAATATGGCCTTCGGTTAATTTTATAACCATTCATTGTCAGCAATGCTTAATATCCGCTTTTGTAAGATTTTATTACCACTTTCAACACTACACAATGCAGGCATTTGAAAAATTGTATTATAATTTTTATCAACGATGCTTAATACAGGCTTTTACTATATTCTAATACTGTTGTCAACAATACTTAATACAGGCTTTTATTATATTCTAATACTGTTGACAACAATGCTTAATACAGGCTTTTTATTATATTCTAATACTGTTGTCAACAATGCTTAATACAGGCTTTTATTATATTCTAATACTGTTGTCAACAATGCTTAATACAGGCTTCTGTAAAATTCTATTACCATTATCAATAATACTAAAGGTCAAATCTTGTCCAGCATCTTCATCTGTAGCAGACAACAACACTACTTCTTCACCAATCTCCATATCTTCATTCAATTTAGACAATGCAATATCCAACAAAAGTGGGGCATCATTTTCATCTGTAACTGTAACGTTCACACCGAACAAACCACCAAGGGCTGGTGTGCCAGAGTCTATGACTTGTACTTCAAGCTCATGAAATGAATCAGCCTCAAAGTTTAAGCCACACCAGGTCTTTGTGCATTGTGCACCTTTGGCAGACAACTGTGAGAAACAGAAAATAGTACTGTAAATATTTCAGTATGTGATATTCATTTATTGTAAAGTGACACAGAAAAATGACATAATGGAATTCAGAACTGTACATATACAAGTTCATTTTGATATCATTCTGATTTGGCTATAAATGTCATATTTTATTATCATTACAGTAGTCTAAACCTTATAACCTGGCCCTTAGGTGACAAAGTAAGCGGGTAATTAGACATATATGAATACATGCAAGGGATGTAACAAGAACATACACTTAAAAGGAGATGTCAGTTTTGCCCCCTTAATGCAGATGAAACTGACGTGCCCTCATTTCAAATTAGATTGTTTTTGTTTTTGTTTGTTGATACAGAATCTCATCAAGAATTTCTTTTTTTTTTCTCTTGTACTAGTCTCTTCTCGATCAGGGCATTTTTCTGGATTTTCATTGTGCGATCTCAAAGCACATTGCTTTCATGTCAATGGTGGTGATAGGTTGCTGAATGCTAGCATAATAAGCTGTAGGTAAAGCGTTGGTTTAGTCCCTGACCACCCACAGTATTGATTGGTTGGTGTCAACCCAAACAATGATTGGCTGTACCATTTCAAGTCTGTGGCTGCACTGCAAACACACTGATTACACCAGTCATGTAGGCCTTTATTCTATGATAGGCCTTGTCAAATCATACGCTATCTGTAACACAAAGAACAATGACAAGTGCCTCTCTTTGTCCCTTCCAAACTTATTGACAGACAGCAGGGTGTCCATGCCATGTTGCTCAATAACCACCTTGCCCAGGCATGGTCAGCTTTCGCCCTTTACCTTGTCCCACGGCGCTTGTGCTTTGATGTGATTGACCAGATGACTAAGGGTTATTAGGCAAAGTTGTGGTATGACTTGCCGGTTATTAGAGGGGGGTGTTTTAAATAGGACAAATTCTGTTTCATGAAAACAGCGGGTTATTAGGTGAAGCGGGTTATTAGGAGGTGGGTTATTAGATAGTGAGTACTGTGTAGTTAAAACCCTCTCTCCTTTTTCTCTTGTAGATCTTCTATACATTTAGACAGTGACTTAGAAAGACAACCTATGCCAATCTTATCTTTTTTGCCTTGCAGTTTTACTTTATTTAAACATATAGAAGTATAATTCTGATTAAAGAAAGAAGAAATGTGAACAAATTGATCTGTCGGAATAAATCTACAAAGGTTTGACCAGTTTGAATTAAAAATATTCAGATTCAAACTTTCTGTAAATTCCATAAAACTGCTGGTTAAAAACTCAGAATAAATATTTATATTCATTGGCATGATGCCTAACTTGATGATAGTGTGAAGCAAAAGGAAAAGGGTGAATAAAGAGGCAATATCAAAGCCAAGAAACAAACAACCATTTTAAAGAAATATGAAAAAGCAGGAGAAATATACCATAAACAGTATAAGCTACAATTTGCTGAAAATATATTCAATCTCATATATTTGGCGAAATGTCGTAAAACGTGCTTCGGCCCATCAAGGCTTTTAAAAAAGCAGTCAAACATTCTTCATTACTGTAAGTCACTCACATCCTGTGTTTTATATGAACAAGTCATGTACCAGTGTTTCTTCTTCTTCTTCTCCTTCCAAAAATTGGCAGACCACCACAGGTGTATTATAGCAAATTGTACGTTCAGTAACAGCTCTAATGAAAGTATTAACAAAATTTAATCATGTCTTTGCTCATGTGATGTGATCATGACATTAAATGTGAGGTTTGAATTTAGTTATAAGACAATTTAACTATTCACATGCCACATAAAAGCCACTTCTCTTAAGGTGTGATAACCAAAGAAAGAAAGATGTCATTATTATTGTGTGAATCTCAATTGTTACCATTAAAGATGACCCATCCAAATAGAATCTTCCTTCAGCATCGTCTCTAAGAAAATATTGGAAGGACTGCAATGAATCTCCATTTGTTTGTTTATTATCAGGATCAGTTGTGCTGAGCTGACCTATAATTGTATTTGCAGAGCTGCCTTCTGCAATCTAAAAGAAAAAAATTCTATTTCATTTTGGGTTTTTTAAATTTACATAATAGTTTGCTCTATGCCTTTTGAAATATTGTTATGATTAGTAGTTTCATTTGTGTCTACTGGCATGCTTATTGTGAGGACTTGAAACCTGGATGAAGTTAAGGCTTCAGCTCTATAAGCTAAAGGAAATGTTTTGTGTAATTCTTTGGAAACAAACATTTTACATCATCAGTGGAAGTTGCCTCTGTAAAGGTATTATTTTATAGATGTTTCTGGATGACTTCATCAAGCATCTTACCATATTAATTGAAATAATAACTTTTCCTATACAAGAAGCAACCATCAATTTAAGTAACAATTAGATTAGAACATTAAACAAATGCTGAAATACCAAAAGACTATAGTTGCCCAATAAGATATAATCAGGTTTGTATTGCAAGGAATGATCCTGTTTGGTAACCCAATAACAAAGATTCAAATTTTCCAAATCTGATTGCCAAGCTATTTGAAATGTAAAGTGTTCCACTGCCTTCATTGAAATTCATCACATAGCAATACAGATGTTTGACCTCACTATCAAATAAACCTATAGTACTTTTCAAATACAATGATTTGTGAACTATAAGACAGCTGCAAGCAAAAGTGCATGGGTTTGGCTCACACACATTTCATGTTACTATGACAACCTTGATGGCAGCTCAGTTAATGTGAAATCAGTTAGTCGCACTATTTCCTAGCCCAATATGGAAAGTTATTTTTTTCATAATTATCTTGTAAATAGCATGACCCAAAATTGTACTGAATTTAGACAGCAACAGGCAAGCTGTGGACTGAGGAGAATTTTAATGGCTTTTTCTAACACCAATAAATCCATTATCAATTCTTACGTTGCTAACTCCATGGTAAAATCAAAATCATTTTCACTTACAAGTCAATAATAACAAACTCTCAATGCTTTATGCTTGGTGTAACATTTGTCTTCTTTCAGTTTAATTTGTTTCGTTATGAATGGAGAAAATTATACTTACCATATTCTGAGACAAGCTTATGCTGGTTGCTCTTTCGTTCGTATTCAATACATCAACAGAAAAAGATTTGTCGAAAGAATTACTGGCAGAGTCTGTCACCTCAACTGTGATGTCAAAACTACTTGCTGACTCATAATCAATTTGTGCATCTCAAAAAATAAAAAGTTGAAACAGTCATTACTTGTTTGTACTGTGAAAAAAGTACTATGAATACTACTACTAATAATCATCATCATCATCATCATCATTATTATTATCAGGGCAGTGCCGTGGTCGTTCGGGGCTACCCCCGCGAAATATTTGTCGCGGCCCCCTTCACCCTACAAACCACAGACTGGGACAACTCGGCTGCTTCTCGGATATTCCAAACGAATGTCTTCCATTGCTAGATCTTTATCTGACTGTAGTTCCTTGTGGTGTTGAAGATGTTTGAGGTCTCCATTGATAACTGTGTGTACGCTGTTTGAAGGTCTGCCTCTACGTTTGTTGTGTCCAGATGTTGTGAAGAAAGACTGAATAGCGCTATTAGCAGGAATGTTGTTGTTTCGTCTGAGTATGAGTCCAAATAATTGTCATCTGCTTTCCAAAATTTGTATTAAGAGGGGTGTTTTGTTATATTTGTCATATAGAGATTTGTTCGTTATTAACGTTTGAGCATGCCTTTAGGGAAATAAGACAACAAACCAAATTCGTTGTTCTGAATAAACATGCATGTACCGATGACGTGGACTTTGTCTCGCTACACAATTTCTAAATGTAAATTAATGATGTACAAAGATAACAAGCCAAAGCTGAAATAGTATCATGATATAAAAATAAAATGCAGATTTCACAACTTCCGACACAGACAACTGGGAACTGCCCGTGTCATCCATTATCCTTCCACAGTATGAGTAACAAACAATTGACTATGAGAAGACAAATTAACTTTCATCACCTTCAAACATACTTC